>CM046037.1:84401482-84706482 GCA_025215565.1 Flaveria ramosissima
TGCCATAACCAACAAGTTTACGAATTCACTCGTGAATAGTGAAAACAAGAGGTTTTTAGAAAACATAACATGAAAAAGTTTTTGACTAAGATTATTTGTGAAAAATATTTAAGGGGTGCTCGAAATGACCCCAATTATTTAAGGGGTGCGCAACCACAAACGGATACTAGTTCATTCGCTGCGTATGAGGCTTCAACCGGTTTGGATGGTTGCATTGGCATGGACCTAAACTTAGATGGCTAAAATGCCCTAACACAAAGACCAAGTCAACCAATTGGAATAGATCGGGGGAAAAAGCCGACTAAAAGTGTCGATTCAGAATTTGCCTCAAACATCAACAAAATAACAAGTATCAAAATGAAGGCAAAGACAAAAACATCTAAAGCTAGGTTAAAGAAATTGAATTTTTTTTTACCCGTGACTCAAGTTCTCTCTTGAAATCGATATAATTCAATATACAATCTATGAACCATAAAGCGCTAACAAGACAAGCACTCCCTCATCTAAACCCCTATGGTATGGTGGCGTCAAAAGCTAACCATTACGTTCGTATTGTCAATTTGAGTACTTTTTCCAGTAAGCGAGAATGGCCCCTTCAAATCTTCTCGATTTAATCAACTATGTTTTCTAATGTAGGTTTTGGAGTTCTAACATTCCGCCCATCTAAAAGATTTCTTTATGCCGGGTCGCGAGGTATGTGAAAGAAAAAAAAAATTGGGATCTATAACCACTAGAATATGTAAATGGCACACAAGATTCCATGGGCTGTTAAATTCCACAAAACGACGGCGTATGAGTTGATTCACCAAACACCTATTTATTCACGCGTCTTGATCTTCTTTCTCACAAGACAAAACAAGCGATAACGCTTGTGACTTTTAGAGAGAGAGAGAGAGAAAGAAAGAAAGAGCTTCATCAGAGCTATGGCGTCTTCTAGGGTTTACACTCTATTATTCATCTCTGTTTTTGCAATCTTATCATCCATTGCTTCAATCACTTCTGCTACCGAGGCCGAGAAAGAACATGTGCTGACTTTGGATCACTCGAATTTCTCTCAAGTTGTCTCCAAACACAATTTCATCGTCGTTGAGTTCTATGCTCCTTGGTATACATCTACTCGCTTCTTTTCATTATTATTCATCTTACGTTTCTTTCCATTCGATCTAACTGATTACATTCCAACTGCTGTCTTCCATTGACTTCATGCTTGTAGAAAACTGTTGACTCTTGTTAATCATCTTAAACTTGAACTATGAGGCATTGCATGTAGTTAGATCCGTCTGTTTCTTCGACTGTTTGTTAATTTGTGACAGGTTTGTTCTGTTTCTGTTTGTGTGTGCTTGCATGTGTGTTTTTAGACGCAGATCTAACTTTGTGGTTGATATCTAGGGGAAATCGCAAGGTAAATAATAAAGGACAAGTTATAGAAGCATTTAGATCAATATCTGTTTGTGCCATTTTTGAATGTTTTTTTGATAAAGCTATCATGATTTGGACTTTTTCAATGTTGATTTTTGTGTGCATTTGGTCTACACGCTTGAATTTGAAATCAGATCAGGTTCATATATTCCATTCTATTTAATAAACAGATTTTTTTTTGACACGTCTGGATCTGGCCTTAAAATAATACAGAGATTGCGTAGTTAATTGACTAATTAAAGATGTTCAATTTAGTATTTCAGACGGTTCCCTTTGAAAGTTGTTTTCAGATTGTATGACCTTTTTCCTAGCTTTATTTCTTTCACCTGGTGAATCTATGTTTGATTATTTTGATTTCTTACTGTTTGTGCTTGAAGTAGTGTTTGTCTTCCTACGTAATAGCTGTCATTAGAGTGGGCATTCAAAAACTTTATATAATGCTCTAAGAGATTATAGTTGCTATATGATGGTGACAAAAGAAGCATAGTTTTCAAATTTATCTTCTTGAAGAGAAACAGTTTTCCAGTTCTTTTCTTTGTTAATATTTCCATAAATAAATTGTCATAGTGTTTTTGCTCAAACCTTACTTATCTTCATGCTCATCAATTATTTATGACATAGAATCCATTGCTAACATCTGTAAACTGTGTCTTCTAACAGGTGTGGTCACTGTAAGAATCTTGCTCCAGAGGTAGCCTACCTATTCTGTTTCCGGGATGGTCAACATAGGAAGATATAGTCTTTTTTGAAATACAGCATATCAAAGAGTATTGATTTTTACTTTGTATTCTATACGTGCAGTATGAGAAGGCTGCATCTGTGTTGTCAAGCCATGATCCTCCTGTTGCTTTGGCAAAGGTTGATGCCAATGCTGAAGAAAACAAAGGACTCGCAGAACAATTTGAGATACAAGGTTTCCCCACAATCAAAATTTTGAAAAATGGAGGAGAAGTTGTTCAAGACTACAAAGGCCCTCGTGAAGCTGATGGTATTGTGGAATACTTAAAGAAACAAGTTGGTCCTGCGTCATTTGAAATAAAAACTCCTGAAGATGCAGGCAGCTTTATTGATGACAAGAAGGTCTTTGTGGTAAGCTTTTCAAACTCTCTTTGACACTACCTTGGGACTTGCTAGCTATGATAAAAGTCTTATAAATTTTAATGAATATTCATTGCAGGTAGGAATTTTCCCCACATTGTCTGGAGAAGAATTTACGAATTTCACCATCTTAGCTGACAAGCTGCGTTCGGACTATGAGTTTGGGCACACTACAAACGCTGAGCTCCTTCCTCGTGGGGAATCAACTGTAACCACCCCAACTGTTAGGTTACTGAAGCCATTCGATGAACTGTTTGTTGATTTCCAGGTCTGCCTGTCTTCCACTACATCTGGATTTGAGAATCTTTTTGAATATGATTGGTTAATGGTTTTGATATGTATTTTTGTAAAATATAAAGGGTTGTTATCAATCTGTTAACATTTTCTCTATGAGTTTTCAGAAATTTGATGTTGATGCTTTGGAGAAGTTCATTGAAGATTCTAGCATTCCTCTTGTGACACACTTTGACCAAAGCCCAACCAACCAACCATTTCTAGTCAAATACTTTGAAAGTCCCAATGCAAAGGTATACCGTATATGTCTTATATACTTATTTTATCTTTTTGGCAGTAAATTAAACTACATCTTAGGATATTCAACCCTTTGCCCTATTCACTTCTGGACATCTCTTTTACTATTTTATCTTTCGAACTTTACCAATGAAACTGGATGCCAGATAAGACCAACCCTCTAGGCCGTAAGTCAACTGAATATTTATCTTGGGTATTCCAGGATGACATGTTGGTGTCATGTAATCACTGCAGCAGAGCTTACTCCAATATAATCATTTCAACTAAATTCAAATGTTAATCTAAATATTTGCATACTTTGAAAATACCGTCAATGTGTTATCACACCTCATGCTTGGGATATTAGAACTGTGTTTACAATGACCTGCCTCTTCTACAAGATTTTTTGGTGATTTAGGAACTGAGTCTGTATGTTTTCTCTCCTAGGCTATGCTGTTTCTGGATTTTGGTCATGAGCATATCGATTCTTACAAGTCAAAATACACCGATGTTGCTGGTGAATTCAAAGGAAAGGGATTAAATTTTCTCCTGGGTGATGTAAAAGCTAGTCAAGCTGCATTGCAGGTAAAATAATCATTCATCATTTTCTATCTTCTTTGACTATCATCCTGAATTTCACCCACTTGGATGTGCAGTATTTTGGCCTTAAAGAGGACCAATCACCTGTTCTCATTGTCCAAAACAGTAATGGTCTCAAGTTTATTAACTCAAATGTGGAGGTTGATCAACTTGCTCCTTGGTTGAAGGACTACGTGGTATGTTTGAGCTTTTTCCCCTCTCTCAGTAGTCTATATACATACATCTCTTAAAATTTACCAAAGAATGTTATTCTACTTGTTATTCTAATTTCTAAACTGCCATTGAACCAAGACTTTGGTCCTTCTTGTGTGTACTATAAGCTGATTTTCTCTTGATTGGCACAGGATGGAAAAGTGAAGCCATTTATAAAGTCGGAACCTATTCCTGAAACCAACGATGAGCCTGTGAAGGTGGTGGTTGCTAACAGCCTTAAAGACATGGTTTTGGACTCCAAAAAGAACAGTAGGATTTTGTCTACCTTCACCTGCTTTACTTTCATAATTTCCTTAAATTGTCTTGCTGAGATTTGGGCCTGTTGTTTCACAGTTCTACTAGAGATCTATGCACCATGGTGTGGCCACTGCAAGAAACTGGCTCCAATCTTGGACGAAGTTGCTGTCTCCTTTGAAAATGATGCTGGTGTCATGATTGCAAAATTCGTAAGCCCTTGCTTTCTTTACATTACAGTTGTTATTTTTTATATTTTGATTTATAAACAGTTAATTAAATTAGACATACATACTAATAATAATAATAATCTTTCATAATAAAATGATTTAGAAAGTTGTAAATATGTTTGGTTTGGCTTGTAAATTCTAATTTTTGTTACATTGCATGTATCAGGATGGATCAAACAACGACATTCCAAGCGACCTGTTTGAAGTTCAAGGTTACCCGACCATGTACTTCAGATCTTCAAGCGGTAAAGTGGTGCCATATGAAGGGAATAGGACAAAGGAGGATATAATAGACTTCATTCAAAAGCACCGTGAGGACGAGACCGCAACCCCAACCACAACCGCAGGTGAATCAGGCAAAGACGAGCTATGAAGAGTTGCCTTCTGTTCCATGTACTCTTTTTAAGTTTCTGTGACTTTTTAAGTTAAATTTTGGATTTTGTCGTTATATCACCTGTACCACCAACCACCCCCACCACCATCTTCTGCCATCATCATCGTTTGTGTAAAAAATCTAAAATCCACCTGCTGCCGCCACCGCCACAACCACAACCACAACCAAGGGGAGTTTTGTAGTGCATGATATGAATAAATGTTTGGCTAGAATGAAGAAGATAAATAAATTTCAATGAAATGAACTTTTCAAAAACCATTGTCTCGTGGTAGGTCTAAAATCATATATATGGTTTGAAGTGTCCGATAGAACCATATGAACCTGAGGTTCTAATGATTTTTACAGAATATGTAAAAGGCGGTCTGCAATCTTCTGACTGCCTACAGTTATAGTCATTCCTACGGTTGGGATTTCAGGTTCTCACCATGGATAGGCTAAGAAAAACATCATGTGATTCTCCTCCGGAAATAAACTTCTTGCAACAATAAGAAGGTAAAACTCATGCAATTGTATCCTAAGTGGATAGCCATGGCATCATGAAACCAATTTAGTTGCTATAGGTCACATGTAACTAAACAAGTCAAATCTTTCTGGTCGCACAAAAACTTGGTAAAATTTAAAAGTATCTATCATACATGTTCTTGTTTTAAAACGCTTGGTGCAACGTTAACAACTTTGTAGTGCACATCTTGGGTGAATGAAGTATCTGGTACTTCTTCCTTCATCCTGGAATGGTTATGACGAGGTCTTAAGGCAATCTTCCAAACCCACCTCATCATTGTAATTGTTTATCAAAATCATTAATTCAAGGTAATAAAATGCACGATTCTCTTGGCAATAAAATTCTTCAGTTCATGGTATTTTAATGCTTATTTATATCCTACTATCATTTCTTTTACAAAAAGAATTTGTGCACCATAAAAGTGTTTAGATATTTTAGTGTAATTGGATTGACTAATTAACAATGTGATTATATCCATCAAACAAGGCAGGAGATGTGGAGTACACGTTTGTTTGAGTTTATTATAATCTTCGATATCAAAAACCTCTTTAGGGGCTTCACTCCTATATAGTGGGGGTTTTAAGGGGCCAACACCCCCTAGGCCATTCGGGGGTAGCGCCCTTGGTAGTGGAGTCCAAGGCAGTTTCCACCACTTCCTGAAAATCGAATTGTTTTTAAGAATTTTGGTCACTCTCGAATTTCCTTCTAGTTCACAAAAACACATGAGAAATTCATACTTTGATCTTGATCTCGTCTGAGTATTATCTGATTGATTTATTCGAGTGAACCACAAAAAAATTTCGACCTAAAAGTGATCTTCATGACTCTCAGATTATCCAGTTGTTTATTTAAAATTTCCTACAAAGATCGAAATTATCTATTGTTAAAGATGACGAACGGTGACTCTGTGAAAGACATGACAAATAAATTTGCAAAATTGGACACGTTTTAAGGACATGACTTCATAGATGGCAAAAGAATATGCATTTAGTGTTGACTACTCTGAAGATAGTGTATGTTCTGAGTACCCTTATGCCAGAATTGATGGAAAATGGGACTCTAGAACAGACAAGAAGGTGATGCAAGTGGGAAAACGATTACTACATTTGTCGTGATCAAATCTTAAACGATATGTCTGGTTTCCTGTTTGATATCTATCAAAATGTTAAATCTGCAAAAGAACTGTGTGATTCCCTTGAATCCAAATATATGATAGAAGATTTTTCAAGTAAGAAATTTTTGGTTAGTAATTCTCTAAATTACAAGATGGTGGATTCAGGCCTTTCACGAAACATTATAATGAACTATTAAGGATTGTGAGATAGTTTGTTCAACATGATATGAAGATGGATGAATCCATCTCGGTTTCTAGTATCATTGACAAACTACCTTCTTCTTGTAAAGATTTCAAACATACTTTGAAACATAAGAAGGAAGGAGGAATTGAGTCTGGTTCAAGTTGATAGTCACTTCAAAATTAAAGAGTCCCTAAGTGCTTAAGAGAGTGATAAAGTTAAGGATAAAGATATGGCTGGACCTTCACAAGTACACATGGTGGAACAAGATGAATCATCAAAGAATGCCAACAAGTTTAAAGGAAAAAAAAGGTTTAAAGGTAACAGCAACAATAAAGGCCCTAACAAGAAGCCAAGTTAGCATGTTGGAAGTGTGGAAAACCTGGTCATTTCAAGAATGATTATGGAGTTGGTAAAGACAAGAATGATGCTAGTCCAAGTGGATCTAAGGATCCGGAAAAGCAACAAGGTTAGGTCTTAGTTTCAAATTATAATTCGGGTGAAAATTATGTATCATTTATGTGCAGGATGATGATGTTGCTTAGCGGGTTGATTTGGGAGCAACTAGTCATATGTGTAAAGATCTTCGTTGGTTCAAGGACTTTTAACCAACTGAAGATGGATCATTACTAAGATGAGCAATGTTGTAACTGAATCAATCAAGGGACTAGAAAATGTGAAACTTGTGTTTAATTCTAGAAAATATTTATTATTAAATAAAGTATTGTATGTACTCGAGATTCGAAATAATCTGTTGTCTGGTATTGTCTTAAATAATTGTGGTTACAAACAAATGTTGGAAAGTGACAAGTATATCTTGTCAAAACATGATACTTTTATTGAATTTAATTATCTATGTAATGGTACGTTTATGTTGAATTTGGATATTTTTATTGGTGATGAATCTGTTTGTATGGCTTCAACTAGTTTGAGTAATAATATGAACGAACTAGAATTATGGCATGCTAGACTAGGATATGTTCATTATAAAAGGTTAAAAAATATGTCTAAAATGAGTTTAGTCTCTGCTTTTGACATGAACAATGAAAAATGTAAGACATGTATGTTAACTAAGATAACTAGACAACTTTTAAATGTGTTAATAGGGAAAGTAAAGTTTTAGATCTGATACATAGTGATTTATGTGACTTACATGCTACACCATAGTTAGGTAAACAAAATTATATTATTACATTTATTAATGATGCTTCTAGATATTGTTATGTTAATTAATTGCATGCTAAGGATGAAACTCTTGATAAATATACAATTTATAAACAAAAGTAGAGCTTCATCAAAATAGGTTGATTAAAACTCTTCATATTGATAGAGGAGGTGAGTATTATGATCCGGGGTATTTTCAATCCACTAGTATAATATATCAAACTACAGCTCCTTATACACCACAAAATTGTGTATCAGAAAGAAAGAATAGGGCTTTGAAAGAAATGATTAATTCTATGTTGTCCTATTCGAGTTTGAGTGAAAGTTTTTGGGGTGAGGCGATGTTAACAACATGTTATCTATTGAATAGAATTCCTAATAAAAGAAATAACACTACCCCATATGAACTTTGGTATAAAAATCTACCAAACTTGAGTTATCAAGTTTGGGAATGTAGAGCTATTGTGAGGCTTACCGAACCCAAAAGGAAAATTTTGGTGAAAAATGTATAGATTGCATCTTATTGGATATGCTTAGCATTCCAAGGCTTACAGGTTCTATGTCTTAAAACGTAATGATTATGTATTTGTAAACTCGGTTTAAAGTCAAGAGATGTAATATACGATGAAGACAGATTTACTTTTATGCCTAGACCAAAGGATATGACTTCTAGTTTGAAGGTTTCTCAAACTAATTACACATTTGGTAGTAATTCGGTTAATATCAAAGATATACCTTGCATTAGAACTGAACCCAGAAAAAGTAAGAGAGTAAGAAAAACTACGTATTAAACTTTATTTAGTTGAAGGATCAATAAATGAGATTGGATGTCAATATCAATATTGTTTTAATATTGAGGAGGATCCAAGACTTATAGTGAAGCTATGGCTTCTAGAATGTTGCATTTTGAAATGTAGCAATCCAAGATGAGATGGATTCCATTATGCAAAATAATACTTGAAAGTTGGTTAATTTACCTCCTGAATGTAAACTATTGGGGTGTAAATAGATCATTAAAAGAAAATAAAGGTGGATGGTAGCATAGATAAGTTTAAAGCTAGATTAGTTATCAGGCTTTAGACAAAAAGAATGTATTGATTTATTTGATACTTATGCTCCTGTTGCTAGAAGTTCTACTATTAGATTGTTATTAGCACTTAACTATGCAAAATCTTATGATTCACCAAATGGATGTGAAAACTGCATTTTTAAATTGTGAATTGAATGTGAAGATTTACATGAAACAACATGAAGGCTTTATTATGCCTGGTAACGAGAATAAAGTTTGAAAGTTGATAAAATCTTTATATAGTCTGAAGCAAGCACCAAAACAATGGCATCAAAAGTTTGATGAGATTGTGTTGTCTAACGGTTTTATGCTAAACTAAGTAGACAAGTGTGTATATAGCAAGTTTGACACTTCTTGTAAAAGAGTTATAATTTGCTTATATGTAGATGACATGTTAAACTGACCAAAGTCAAGTTGATAAAACTAAGAAATTCTTGTCCTCTAAGGTTGCAGTGAAAGACATGGGGAGGCTTAAGTGATCCTTGGTATAAAGATCAAGCGTGGGAACAATGGAATTTTAATTTCTCAATATCATTATATTGAGAAGATTTGAAGAAATTTAACTTCAACAATTATTCTTCTGTAAGCACGCTTATTCCTAATCTTAAGCTTCTACCTAATAAAGTTATTACGGTATCTTAACTTGAATACTCAAAAGGTATTGAAAGTATCATGTATGTCATGATTAGCACTAGGCCTAATATAGCATATATTGTTGGAAAGCTTATTTAATTTACTAGTAATCCTAGTTCACACCACTGACAAGCTATCAATCGTGTATTTAAGTACTTGAAAGGAACCATGAATTATGGTTTAACTTATTTTGGATTTTCTTCTGTTATTGAATGCTATTCGGATGCAAGTTTGATTACCAATATGGAAGATCATTCTTTCACAAATGGATGAATATTCCTACTGGGGGGGGGGGGTGTCCCATTTCTTGAGAATAAAAAAAACAAACTTGCATGAGTTTGTGGCATTAGCAACAACTAGTAAAGAAGTTGAGTGGCTAAGAAACTTTATTTATGAAATTTTATTGTGGTCTAAACCGATATCACCTATATCTATCAGATGTGATAGTAAAGCATAAGGCTTATAGTTAAGTGTATAATGGCAAGTCTAGACACTTAGGTGTTAGACATAGCATGAGTCATGAGCTCATCTTGCATGGTGTGATATCTATAGAGTTTGTGAGAACTCAACATAATTTTGCTGATTATCTAGCCAAAGGGTTAAATAGAGATCTTGTGCACAAGTCGGCTTTGGGGATGTGATTGAAGTCCACTTAAAGTCTCTCTTGTTAACATAATATCCATTTAGGATAACACTAGAAATTGAATTCAATGTGGAAAGCTTAACATCTAGAGATTGGAAACACATTAGTAGCATTATCCCAAGGTATGTGTTTAGACTTGCATGTTAAGGAGGTTGAAGTCTAACTTTTTAGTAGTTCTTTTGAAAAATTTCATATGAATGCAAGAAGAAAAGAGCTACCTATACGAGCATGAAGTTTAGCTGCTTCAAGAAGCTTTGACTTGGCTTTGATATACTTATAAAGGATAAGGACACAAGAGTAGTAAATATAGTGTCAAGTAAGAATATATAAGTGTGTAAACTTTTGTGTACATTATCTTTATTTATTCACTAGGAAAAACAATGATTCAATTCATAGTGTCACCCTAATATTCAAATGTAACACCCGGATATTTTTTAGACGAGAAAGAAAGAATAAATGGGAATAAAAGAAGGAAAACACAATTTAACCGAAGTTGAGGGGTTAAATGTATCAAAAGGACAAAAAGTATCAAAAGTGGGTGCAAAAAGGTGATGGCCGCCCACTCTTTATGCATATTTCCTTTTCATTCGGATTGTAGAGTGAGAAAGCAGAGAAGAGCTTCGGTTTTAGAGAGAAGAAGAGAAAGAAACCGGATTCAAGGTAAGGATTTGGTGTTTTTGAATGTTCTTGGCCGGCCTATGCCTCAGTTGTATGCTTATGCATTTGTGTGTGTTTTAGGGTTGTGTGTTTTGGTGGGTTTTAGGCGGTTGAACTCATAGTGCAAACGGGTTTGAAGGAAGTCATACTCGAGGCTGCTAAGGTGAGTTCTAGAACCCCCATTTTACATGTTTTGACTGATTTTGGGGCTGGAAACATATCTACGAATGTTTTTATATAAGGGGTGTTTACACCCGAATGTTAGGTGCGTGTGATTGCGGGTGGGGTATGATTTGGGTGTATTATTATGTTTTGTATGTATTATGCTCGTGTTTTGATGCTTTGAATGCTAGAACTAAGCTTAGAGCATGATGTATGTTGTATTGGGACTGAATTATGATGACCATAGTGCGAGTTATTTGCCCATGCGCCTGGATTGGCCCATAATGCACCCAAAATCCCATGTGCCTGAATAGTTCCCCTGCGCCTAGAATAGGTTGAAAATTTACTAAGTGTCCATGCGCCTAAGTAAGCCCATACGCCTAAGCACTCATGCACCTGCATAGTGCTCATGCGCTTAGAGTTGCCTGAAACGACTAAGTGTTGGGTCATGGGCCCAAATAGTGCCCATGCGCCTGAAAGTTCCCCATGCGCCTAAGTGTTCCCATGCGCCCAGAAGGCCATGTGCCTGCATAGTGCCCATGCGCCTAAGAGTTAGAATTATTTTCTGAATTTTTGAGAAAATGTAAAGTGTAGGCTTTGGCTTGGGATGTTCCCGGGGAGTGATGTAAGATGTATGTATGATGTGCGGTATGTCATGTATGATGATGTGTGATGATGCCTTGTATGGTTATGTATGTTTGAGTTATGTTCCTTGTTATGCATGTTTATTTTCCATGGATTTACATGGTATGATTTGAAAGTAAATGGAAAGTATTATGTAACGTAAAGCGGAAGATAATGAAAAGAGGAATGTAATGAATGAAAGAATGCATGCATTAATGAAAGAAAGTAATGAAAGTCTTGCAAGCAATGTATGGATGTTCACACCCAATGAAGGGTGTTAGATCAACTGTGTGCGGGTTAGCTACCCCGGAAGGATGCACACTAGGGTCCAATCTTTGTGATTGACCATATGTATGGGAAAATTGCCGCTTGCCCTAGGTACTGGAGTCAGCTTCGTGCATAATGTTTAGGGTCTATTGATAGAACTCAGGCCCAGTAACCAGCTTCATGCACAATGTTCGGGGTATAGCACATGGCATTGGTCCTGAATGAGAAGAGAGGGATAATGATGAATGTACTTGACCTAGGCTCTAGCAGCTAGCTTCGTGCACAATGTTCGGGGTATGATACATGTCATCGAATGTTAATGACGAACGTATGAGATGTAAGAAATGAACGATAAGCATGAGTATGAGAATGAATGAATGATAACGAGTATCGTACAAAGATGTATGATGAAGATAATAATAAGATTATCTGTTTGTACGTAAGATGTATGATCGTGTATGAAAATAAAGAACGGTTTTAAACTAAAGAAAAGTATTTTATTATAAAACTAGAACTCACTCAGTAACGCTAACTTTTATGTGTTTCTAGTTGGCAGGTAATGATTGCTGAGATGGCGTGGGGCAGCTACTTGGCTTATTTTGGATGACATCCATTTTGTATAACGATAATGTTTTTGTGATGTAATACAACACGTGATATTTTGTAACCTAACAATGATGTATTATTTTGCAAAAGCAATTATAATGATATGAAATGGTTTTAAGATATTCCGCTGCAATGTTTTAGTTAATATAAAGGTATATTTTATGTTTTATGCGCAATGATCGACCAGCTGTGAGCGTTCCGGGAACGGGACCTTACAAGTTGGTATCAGAGCTAAAGTTTAAGAGAAATGGGTAAATATTTTCTAAAACCTAAACTTAAATTGAGAATGGGACAAAATGGAAGGAATGCTAGTCCGAGTAGCTACATGCCATCACGTATTTTCTTTAATGTTAACCGGTATTATGTGCACATATTATTTGATTTGTTTGCCTTTAGTAGATTTAGATACTGATGTAATCAGGATAGGAAATGCTTGGGGTATGAAGAGTAAAGTAAGTGACTAATTACAACTAGCCACTGTAATTAGGGACTTATTATCCTTAACGTAAACTGAGCTATTACCTTGAATGACTGTGTTAGTGTTTGAATCTTATAGTGTGTTTAAAGGATGGCTGGAGGTAGATCGTCAAAGGCTTCTCGAGGTGGAGGTCGCGGTGGATGTGGTGCTGGACCACGGGTCACGAGAAGAAGAGCTAAGGTTGCTGAGATGGCTCATGAAGAGCCTGAGACTCTACACCTGGAGGGTGGTGATGAGAGTGCTAATCTAAGGGCCTTAGTGAAAGAGACTGTGGTCAAGGAGGTTCATCAGGTCATGCAGACGATCCTACAGTCTGTGGTGACTGAGATGATTAAAGCGGTATGGGAAAGGGAGAGGAAGGAGAGGAATAAGCCTGCGGGCGAGAGAGAGTTCTAGAGGCTGAGATGGTTGTCTCCGATGAGGAGGAGAAATGGCTCGAGGCTGTAACTATGGGGCATTTCAGAGATGCAAGCCCCCGAATTTTGATGGCAACGGTACTGCTGCTGATGCGCATCGGTGGGTGAGAGAGATGGAGGCGGTACTTGATATCAGCGAGTGCCGGAAAGATCAAGAGGTGAAGTTTGCTACCCACTCGTTCGTGGACTCGGCTCTGTGTTGGTGGGACAATATCGTCCAAGCCGAGGGAAGCAGGGTGCAGGATCGGGTTTTGTCACTTAACATTTGGATTTCTCTCAAACTCACTTATACTACACTCAGATCAGATGAAGTAGAATCTCTTCTAAGAGTTGATAATAATATAATAAGTAGCAAAGAACACAAAGACTTAGTTTTCAAGGCACTTGTATATATTACTTCTCAACTCAAAGTATTACAAGACTTTTACAAGCATAAACAAGAGTTACAATGAGAAACTATATATACTAGATCCTACAGCCGGATATACTTTGATACCAGCTGGAAACCTAAGACTAAAGCATATACTACAATGCTAAAGTTAAGGTAACTTAGATAAAGTATTATCTAAGATATGGTAGTCATGACATGTCCATGACTTACCTTATGTCACCAACTAAAGTTGGCAACTGTACTAACTGATAAAGGTAAATAATGGAATAAAGTATGGTCAACTATTTAGATACATGTGTTCCTAGTTTATGTGCTTAAATATAAAAGTCTTTCATGTCTTACATATGTGTAATTTGACGAAGCAATGAAATATGATATATGATTTGATGTTTATTTATCTTTGATTCATATGGATGAACTTCTTATATAGGTTTGAGGTTGTTGTACACAATTCTAAGTCAATAATGATTGAGTGTTCAACCTAGTCGGGTGATTATTCAAGCTAATGGACCATACTTATGGACCATACACATGAATACATCATGCTTATGGAACTGTCGCACGACTGAACCAGGAGACTGGATCAGGCGTATGATTAAGTCATAAGATTGACTCAGTCGCATGACTGAACCTACAGTCGTGCGTATGACTCAATCGCATGATCCAGTCGCATGACTGAACCATGCTAATGGTTCAGTCGTACGAATGAAAACCACTAACCTATAAATACCACCTAATTCATGGAAAAGCAGAACACTTGAAGAGATATTGCGAATACAGATAAACCCTAGCCGTCCAGAACGTCCCAAACAGCCTGTCCAAGTTCATAGTTCGTTCCTGATCGATTCCTACTTGTTCTTAACGTTTAGTTCAATCTTATATCGATCGGGTTATCGTTCTCACTGATTGGATCGCTAATCAAATAGGATTCCGCACTCTTTGATCTGGTATAAACGCAGAATCAGTTAGTACTCCGTCCGTACACGGTTCCTAACAAGTGGTATCAGAGCCTTGGCTCTTGATTTTGCATTTGATTCAATTAGGTTTGGTGTAAAAAAACCTACGTTTTAATCAAAAGAGTCACCACTTTGCTTCTAAAGGTGTTTTCAACGTTTTCTGGCATTAAAGTTTCGATTTTTCACTATACGGCAGATTAGGTTTCTTAGAAAAATCGTATTTTGTGTCAAAGTGTCAAAATCTTCAATTTTGAAAAAACAGCAGCCTTCAGTCGCACAATTAGCTCATTCGTACGATTTAACTCATTCGTATACTCCATTCGCACGACTGAACCCAGTCGCATTCCTCATTCGCACGACTGAACAACTCCAGTCGTTTGATTCCAATCGTCCTATTCATACGCACGACTGAATCCAATCGCACGATTGAATTCATTCGCACGAGTGATCCATACTCATTATCCATTCGCATGATTGAAACTGTTCTGTTCTCCAAGTACCAAGTTTATAAAAATGGAAGATCAATTTGCTGCGTTTACTGCCGGAAAGGACTCACGCATCCAGAACTTACTACTTCTGGAGAATGAGATTGGTAATCATAATAAACCGCCAAAGTTGTTAACGTTAGATGAATATCCTCAGTGGAAACATCAGTTTGAGATTTACTTAAATGGAGTTGATCCCAATCTTTGGACATCTATTGAGACTGGTTACACAATACCAGTCAGTGCTAATGGAGTCAAGTTAACCTTGGGAGGAATGAGTGAAGCTCAGAAGGTTCTCTTCAATACTGAGAAGAAAGTTTATGCCTTGTTGACTCAGTCGATACCAAAGGACATTTTTCATCAGTTATCTGAAAACAAGCAGGCTAAGAAGTTATGGGATGCTTTGGAGAAGAGATACGAAGGGAATACAGCTCTGAAAGCACTGAGGGCAAAAGCTCTTAAAAAGGAATTTGACAATTTCTCTCCGATAGGGAATGAGAGCTTAGATGATATTATTGACAGATTCTATCATCTAATGAGTGAGCTGCACACTCATGGCGTAACCACATCAATGGAAGATAAAGTTTCAAGCTTTGCTGATGGTTTGCCTGAGAAATGGGGTTCATTTGTGTCTAATCTGAGACAGAACGACATTCTTGCAACATTAGACATAAATGACTTCATCTTGAAGTTAAGAGAGGAAGAATTGAGAATGAAATACAAGTCGAAGAAAGGATCCTATGTTCAGAATCCTTCACTTTACAACTCAGTTCCAACTCCAGCTGTTTCAGGAGCACCGTTACAAACAGCTTTCGTGTCTAGTTCTTCTGCTCCTTCCCAAACCACTGCATCAGGAACCGAAACGTCAAGGTCATCTGGCTGCCAGTACACAGTTCCTGAGGCTAATACTACAAAGTTGAAGACCAAGAATCTCGATAATATCACAGTGGAAGTGGCTAAGGAGCATATGGATCTTCTAGCAGCAGTGGTACAATCTTATGATGGTCTAGTTGCCAGTAAGATTGGAAATTGTCATCTTGCAGATGAGGTTTATGAGCAAGTTGACGAGAATGAGTTAGAAAGGATGGACATAATGTGGGCCCTGGCTAGTGGTGTTAGAAGAGCAAAGAAGTTTGTCAAAAAGACGGGGCAGAATCTAGTAGCCACTAAAGATATGACTTTTGGTTTTGACAAAACCAAAGTCACTTGCTTCAACTATGGTGAAAAGGGGCATTTTAAACGTGAATGTGTAAAGCCCAAGAAAACTGGTAATGGAAACCCATTTCCAACATTCAACCGTCAAGCCAAAGACATGAGTGAAACTACATCTTCAAGCAAAGAGACAAAGGCCTTGACTGCTCAAGGTGATGAAGGGCAAGACTGGTCCTTCCGATTTGTGTCTCCGGGTGAATCAAATATTGCCTTTGTTGAGGCACTGGATGATGGATCTGCTAGCGAAGGTGAGATCATAGCTGAGCAAGCGATGTCAGATACCGAAGAAGCTGTGAATGTGGTAAATCACTTGGTTGAGGAAGATCTCAGAGCAACAAACTCAGAATCTCCAGTCATTGAAGAGTCTGATACGGTGTTGATGGCTGACTCGTTTGATTCCTCACAGGTAAGTTCTAGTGACCAATTATTTGATAAACATGCTTGTTCTGAATGTGAAAAATTTAGGGAAAGCATTGATCTGAAATTTGCTAGGTTATTAGAACACAATGATAACTTAGTAAATGATTTACAACTCTGCACTGAAGCTAATCATATATTAAAACAAAATGAAGTGTAGTTTCAAAGAAAAAATAGAACTTTTGGGAAAACAACTAAGGGAAACCGAGGTTGTTGCCTTAAATCAAGCAAATGATATAAAGTTTTATTTAAATTCTTTGGAAGAAACCAAGAAGGAAAAAGCACTCTTGGAAGTCGAGGTTAATTCTTTAAAACAAAAACCGCATAGTTGGGCTAGTTCTTCTTACATAGTTCAAAACTTAGTGAAAGAACAAAACAATGGGGAAGGTCTGGGGTACAAAGTAGTTCCGCCACCACAGGAAATCCTTTTGAACACAAAATGTAGACCTATCAATAACAACCTAGTAAAGGATCATGTGGTGTCCACTCCTCTGGTTAGTGATCCTGATTCCACGGGTAAACCGGTGAAATCTGGCACTAAACAAAAGGACTCCACTTTAAAATCAAAAGGAAAACTGCCGGTTGAGAATTTGAATGATGAAATTGAAAGGGTTAATGTAAGGTCAGATTCACAAACGTTGATTTCAGAACCCAAAATGACTAAACTAGTTAACAATAAACGTGTTATTCATCAAAGTCCAAGTAAACCAAAAATTAAAGATGTTCAAAACGTCAAAACAATTAATTTTGTTAAAGAAGCTGAAACATCTAAAAGAGAAGTGACAAAACCCAACCAGACACATCTCACACCTTTATCAAACTCAACACCATATAAAAGTTTTCTTCAATCTGTAGAAGTAAGATCTTGCTACAGTTGTGGAAAACGAGGACATATCTCTCCTAATTGTCCTTATTATTAGACGCCCAGAAAGAAAATTGAACTTTTTGATGAAAAACCAAGTTTTTCTAAAATGAGATCTAATACTTCACCTAAGAGTTTTAGTGAACCTAAAGTTCAAACCATAAGCCAGTCATCTGTTTACCACAAACAGGCCTTACATAAAACTGGTTTATGGAAAGAAAAATCAAGCAATGTGTCTGATAGTGAGGACAAGAAGAAGAAGGATGTGCCCTCATCCTCTAAAGGACAGTGGGTTGAATTTATGATGTGTGATTCCTCTGGGTCACCCAAGCCAGTTAAGGCTTGGGTCCCAAACCTGAACTAATCATTTCCTTTGTATGTGCAGGGTGTCCGCTTCAGTGCTATCACTAATACCTGGATTATTGATAGTGGGGCGTCCAGGCACATGACAGGGAATTCGTCTCTCCTTTTCAATGTCAAACAAATTAAAGGGGGACATGTTTCATTTGCTGGAAACAAAGGAGGTTACATCACCGCTCAAGGTGAAGTGGGAAACGAGAAAGTAAAGTTTGACAAGGTCAACTACGTTCAACAACTACAGAACAACTTACTTTCAGTCTCCCAGATTTGTGATAAAGGATTCAAAGTTGTATTTGATAACAAGAAGTGCTACATGTTGAAGAAGGATTATGTGATTTAGGGGGATAAGGTTCTTATGTTAGCTTCAAGATATAACGACTTGTATGTCTTGGATCTATCAAAAGCCTCTACATTTGATCACACTGTTCAATGTTTCTTGTCAAAGGCAACTGAGAGGGATTCAGTCTCATGGCATAGAAGAATGGGGCACATTAATCCAAGGAAGATGAATCATTTGGTTCAAAATGATTTAGTAAATGGAGTAACTGTCAAGAATTTCCAGCTTTCGGATTTCTGTGTAGCATGTAAGAAAGGGAAACAGACCAAGAAGTCTCACAAGGCAAAGAAAGTGAACTCTATTGATATTCCTCTTGAGCTTCTACACATAGATTTGTTTGGCCCTGTAAGCACAAAGAGTATTGCTGGAGATCTATACTGCTTTGTAGTAACTGATGATTACTCAAGATTATCTTGGGTGATGTTTCTGAAAGCCAAATCAGAAACTTTTGAGTCATTCAAACATCTAGTAACTACATTAGAATCACTCTACAAGCTAAAAGTAAGGCAGATTCGATCAGACAACGGCACAAAATTCAAGAATCAGTGCATGGAGGCATATTGTAGAGAGAAAGGAATCGTACATCAGTTTACCTCTGCCTACACTCCGCAGATGAATGGCGTTGCTGAAAGGAAAAATCAGAGCTTGATAGAGACTGCCAGAACAATGCTAGCCGACTCGAAACTGCCTATTCAATTCTGGAATGAGGCAGTGGCTAATGCGTGTTACAAGCTCAATCAAGTCTTAGTGGTCAAACGACATGGGAAAACATGTTATGAGCTGCTCCAACGACGTAAACCCAACTTGGAGTATCTAGAACCGTTTGGCGCACCGTGCATGTTGTTGAAGAAAACTCAGACTGGGAAGTTTAGTGAGAAGGTAGAAGAAGGTAGTTTTCTTGGATACAACATACCAGACAAGGGAGTTTATAACAACTCAACAGGCCAGGTAGAAGTGTGGTGCAATGTTGATGTTCAAAGATACACCACCCCCCTGCTGGAAAAGGACCTTCCTTCTTTTTTGACTATGATGGATTCTTTAAGTCCTTCAATCTACCGCCTTCTCATACTGATGATGAGCTTTCTGCTAGGATGATGTACGATGTTCTGAACACTCCACTACCAGACTCAACATCAACGGTTCCATTAGATGATACTTCTAGCCCTTCAGGGGGAGAGCTTGAAGTAAGTGATTCTTCCTCTAATGATGAAGCAGTTGAGACTGAAAATGTGGACTAGGAGGAATAGGTTCCCACCAATGAAAGTACACAAGCATCAAATCCTCATGCCTCTGACACTTCTGAACCTCATACTCCAACAACTACAGATACTGAACCTGGGTTTCACAATCTGGATACTAAGGTAGTTGTTCCTACCACTCCCGGATCTCGGATTAATGTTTATCATCCCTTGGACAACGTCATTGGAGATGTTCGATCAGGAGTGCAAACACGAAATCAACTATACTCAGCTGATTATGCCTCAGTCATGGAAAAGGGATATCTTCACGATGGTGTATATCGATGTTTTGTGTCTTAATTTGAGCCAAAATATATGAGTGAAGCCTTAAACGATGAGGCATGGGTTAATGCAATACAAGAAGAACTCCTAGAGTTCAAGAAGCTAGGAGTATGGACCCTTGTGGACAGACCAAAAGGTGGTGATGATAATGACGAAGATGATCAAGAAGGTGATGCTTCCGCGTCAGCCTCAAATCCATCAGCGAGAGAGAGGCGTACAAAGAGAAATCAAGATCAAGGAGCCTCATCCTCAGCTCCTCAAGCTGAAGAGACTATAGATCAAGACAAAAGTAATGATTAGATATTTATGTATTTGAATCTTTTGTACTTGAAATGTGTATTATATTAATGTAATTAATGATTAAGTATGTTTAAATGTCTTATTTAATGATTTATGTGTGTTGTGTTGAATGTTTAATCAAACAGATGAAGGTCAACAGACAAATGAACATGATGTCACCCCCTTCAGCAAGTTAAGAATCAACTTACTATGATTCTTGACTTGCAAGGGATAGTTAGAAGGTCAGTGACCTACACTTCCGAAGAAGGAGAAATCATTCATGATCTGACCGATGACCAGCTAGCTGAGATGTTCAGACTCAATCCTGATGAAATTGTCAAAGATGCTCCAGAAGTCGATGTCCTAAGTGATGAGGAGCTACATGATGTTGATGAGATTGAGATTGAGGATGTTACAGCTGAGCACTATCCAAAGTACACTGACCCTGAAGGAAACGTTATCCCCAACTTGGGTGATACTTTTGGCATTGCTACTTTTGATAAGTTGGAAGAATTGGAGAAAGAGAAAGAAAAGGATGAAAGTAAAGCCCAAGCTTCAGATGCTAATGTTGATCTCAAGAAAGCTGAATGGGCCGCTTGCTTTGCTGAAATGAAAGCCCAGCGCGCTTCTCCAAAGCAAAATGCCTACACCAAACTTTACAGAGTCAAAAGACATCAGAAAGTGTCAGGCAAGATTATTGCGTGGGCATATTTTGAAGACTTGGAAGTCTATGCTGTTAAGAGGGAGAAAGGAATTGAGTACTTCAGATATCCACATGATCTGAAGACTCTTTCTGGTTTTGATCTCAACCGACTGGCATGCTTAGATCTGTTATATGCTAACCCAAGAAAGATGTCAGGATGGTTTGAGGCTGCGTTGAAGAAAGAATACCACACCGGGTGGGTAAACTTCAGACCTCAACAACCTAAGAGGTTCATTCATAAGTCTGAAGTTGATCCTATTTCTGGAAGACCGAAGGTGGTGCTGAAGTGGAGTCCCCCGCGCACAATGTCCAAGATTCCCTTACGGGACATGCCTCAGGACTTCACTCCCCACTTCAAATGGTGGTATTATGACTGGAGGACAGGGGAAGCGGTCATAGTTTTGAACAGAGATAGTAAGATAGAGACTATCAGGGTATTTGACCCAATGTGGCTCACTACCTTGTCTGCTGAAGATGTCTATACTTTATACAAGTGACCACTGTTCTATGACACGCAAGACATTGTACAAGCTCTTCAATTCAAACACGTCATACGGCTCTGTTTTGCATTTGATATACATGCAGGAGTCATAAGAGAAGAGAAGTACAAGAAGTTCCAAGAACATGTGAAGAATATTAGACGATAGGGTAAACTAGGTCCGAGGGGGAGTTTGTAGATACATGTGTTCCTAGTTTATGTGCTTAAATGTAAAAGTCTTTCATGTCTTACATATGTGTAATTTGACGAAGCAATGAAATATGATATATGATTTGATGTTTATTATCTTTGATTCATATGGATGAACTTCTTATATAGGTTTGAGGTTGTTGTACACAATTCTAAGTCAATAATGATTGAGTATTATGTTCAACCTAGTCGGGCGATTATTCATGCTAATGGACCATACTTATGGACCATACGCATGAATACATCATGCTTATGGACCAGTCGCACGACTAAACCAGGAGACTGGATCAGTCCTATGATCAAGTCATAAGATTGACTCAGTCGCACGACTGAACCTTCAGTCGTGCGTATGACTTAATCGCATGATTCAGTCGCACGACTGAACCATGCTAATGGTTTAGTCGTACAAATGAAAACCACTAACCTATAAATACCACCTAATTCGTGAAAAAACAGAACACTTGAAGAGATATTGCGAATACACATAAACCCTAGCCGTCCAGAACGTCCCAAACAGCCTGTCCAAGTTCATAGTTCGTTCCTGATCGATTCCTACTCGTTCTTAACGTTTAGTTCAATCTTATATCGATCGGGCTATCGTTCTCACTGATTGGATCACCAATCAAATGGGATTCCGCACTATTTGATCCGGTATAAACGCAGAATCAGTTAGTACTCCGTCCGTACACGGTCCCTAACAAACTACATGGCTTTTGAGAAAACGCCATGCAATATCTTAGAGGTCTGTAGCAGAGTGTCAGATAAACCATACTTATGTCCACTGGTTAATAGTAGTGTCTTCCGAAGGTTAGTTGGCTTCGGAAGAAAAAGTTCTTCCGAAGCCACTTATACTTCGGAAGAGGCTACTATACTTCCGAGGCTTGAGGACTTCTTTATTTCTTCATACTTCGGAAGTTGACTTCTGATCTTTCACTCTAAGTCTCGATCTTTGGAAGTGAATACTTTGTCTTCGGAAGTTGGAGTTTTCCTTCGGAAGTTGATCTTACACTTTGTCTTCGGAAGAACTCCTTTTTCTTCGGAAGTTCCACACTTAGCTTCGGAAGTCCTGTTGGGTTTTGTTACATGTTTATCAAAGCAAGTTTAACCATTTAAACTTCAAAAATGCAGCGGATATAAGAGGTTAAAAGGTGTTTAATAATGTGAAAATTTGAACCATATTAACCCAAAACAAAAACCCAAGAACAAAGGATCATATGTATGTGAAATAAAATGCTATCAAAAGGAAAAGAACAACCATAGGGTGTTCTTGAAACTACCTTACAAGAACATGAAGATGAAGTATGGATGAAAAGAAGATGATGATGCTTCTTGAATGTCTAGCCTCCAAAAGAGAAGTCCTCAAGCTTGTATACCCACAAGCCCTAGCAAACACCTAACTTGTTAGGTAGTAGAACACCAAATCTCTAGTCCTTCTTGTTAAACCCGAAAATCAGCCAATATGAACTTCAAGTTCAGCCAAAAAAACGAATTTTCAGCAAGGAGAAGAAGGAAGAGAGACCAATTGCATGTGTGAGAGAGAAAGATTGTTGAGGGGAAGAGTGCAAATTGGTTTAAAATCTCGTATTAAACCAAGACTAAAGGGAATCCAAGACCACAAAGGGGCGGCCAAATTCCCCATTCAAAATAGGTTCCCCCCATTTTAATTTTTTTATAAAAACTTACACTTTCAACCCATAAGTTTATAAAATTAAAACTTCTTTTAATTTTATAACATTAACACACTTTTATTTGTTATTATTTAACTCACTTAAACAATAAAACAAATAATTTCTCATGAACAAATTATCCATATAATGTTGTTCTATTACAAAAGCAACATTTTAGAAAACCCTTTTTCTAAATTGGTGTCAATATTTATTTGTATGATCTCATTAACAAATAAATATTTATTGGTGTTTGTTTAGCTTGTTATTGGGTATGACCCGACTTGGATCATAACGTACTAACCACATCAATCTTGTATGTGTCTTGGGCATACAAGTTCCAACAATCTCCCACTTGCACAAGATTCATAGAAAATGGATGCAAGCAGTAAATACCGCCTAACAACGGTTTACTACCCTTAATACGTATTACTAAGTGCCATTCAATAACATCATCCCCTTCAAGAACCTTACTCAAAATGTTTTAGGTGAATCAATCATCTATTCTTTTGTCACAGATGTCATGTTAAATCCCAGAGACACAGAATGATCATTCTCCATTGATTTAACTTTATCAGGCCTTAGACATCTTACTCTCAATGAATAAGAGGGACAAAATCCCATCTTGACTACATACGTCTCTCACAATTACCTTGTATCATACCTGAACTCAGACTTATGTACTGCCATGTTTCAGAACAGCGAAGAACTAAGTCAAAGTATAATATTCGGTAAATATCAAGACCCAATATGTATCTCAGGTCAGAGGATACCAAATGATGTTCGCCTTTACTAAAAAATACTTATGATCAATCAGGAAGATTCCATGTAGTAATATTTGAGATGCAGGTCAGTCCAATATCTGTGTCCTATAAATATCTATGAACTTTGGCAGCAACCTTTTGCTCTATATTCATCCATATGAATATCTACCAATCCAAGTTCATAATAGTCTTACCTTCATACTTGTTCCCACAAGTATGAACGACTACGGACGTTCTGAGTAAATGAATTACTCATAGAGTTTAAACATGCAAAATAGGAATATTAGTTGAATCATTATAACCAAATAATTTTATCAAGCAATAAAGGGTTACAATATCTAAATACAAAAATTAAAGATCAAATCCAGTCACTAGAGTATTGAAGTCCCATGGCACAAGTATGACTTTCATGCTTTGCCTTTTCAAGAAGCTTCGTGAGTGGATCCGTAATGTTTTGATCCGTGTGAACCTTGCGAATACATATCTTTCCCTTTTCAACTTCATCCCTTATGTAGTTGAATCTCTGTTCAATGTGCCTAGTCTTTTGATGTGCACGGGGTTCCTTGATTTGAGCAATCGCACCCTCGTTATCACAAAGAATTTCTAGGGGGTCCTGAATGGAAGGGACCACCCCTGGATCGGCAATGAATTTCTTTAACCATGCAGCTTCCTGAGCTGCTAATGAAGCGGTGATGTATTCTGACTCTGTAGTTGATAATGCCACCACATCTTGCTTAGAGCTCTTCCAAGAGATTGATCCTCCATTCAAGATGAAAATGTACCCCGATTGTGATCGTGAATCATCCCGATCAGTTTGGAAACTCGCATCCGTGTAACCTTTTACCAAGAGTTCCTCTTCACAAGATCCATAGATTAGGAACATATCTTTGGTTCTCCTTAGGTACTTAAGTATGTTCTTAACAACCAGCCAATGACTGTTTCCAGGATTTTGCTGGTATCGGCTTGTCATGCTCAAAGCGCATGACACGTCCGGCCTAGTGCATATCATTGCATACATGATGGATCCTATGGCAGATGCATACGGGATTCCCTTCATTTTGTCTTGCTCATCACGATGGTGTATATCGATGTTTTGTGTCTTAATTTGAGCCAAAATATATGAGTGAAGCCTTAAACGATGAGGCATGGGTTAATGCAATACAAGAAGAACTCCTAGAGTTCAAGAAGCTAGGAGTATGGACCCTTGTGGACAGACCAAAAGGTGCTAAGGTGATAGGCACTAAATGGGTGCTGAAGTGCAAGAAAGATGACCAAGGGGTCATAATTCAGAATAAGGCTCGGCTTGTGGTCAAGGATTTCGACAAGTCGAAGGCATAGATTACAATGAAGTGTTTGCACCGGTGGCAAGGATGGAAGCAATACATATATTTCTAGCCTATGCATCCCACATGAAGATTAAAGTTTATCAACTAGATGTAAAAAGTGCATTCCTTCATGGTGAAATCTGTGAAACAGTCTATGTCAGTCAACCCGAAGGATTTGAGGATCCGTATCATCGGGATAGAGTTTACAAACTGGACCAAGGCTCTTTACAGGCTCCATCAAGCCCCTAAAGCCTGGTATGAGAAACTCTCAACTCATCTTGTGAAACATGATTTTCGCAGAGGAGTTATTGACTGTACATTATTCATCAAAGAAAAGGATGGTGATTTACTGCTGGTACAGATATATGTGGATGACATAATCTTCGGTTCCAAAAATGAAGAATTATGTAAAGAATTCGAATATGTAATGAAAGCAGAGTTTGAGATGAGTGCCATGGGGGAGATGAAGTTCTTTCTTGGCTTACAGGTGGATCATACACCCAAAGGGATCTTCCTGCATCAGACAAAATATGTCAGAGATATCCTCAATCGATTCAACATGGAGAATGCTTCAGCAGCTGGAACTCCACTTGCCACGAACCATGACGTGGCACCCGATGAAAATGGTGATCTGGTTGATGCCACCATGTACAGAGGAATGATCGGATCTCTCATGTACCTCATAGCCTCACGTCCTGATATTATGTACGCCACATGTCTATGTTCCAGATATCAGGCAAAACCAAAAGTAAATCATCTCATCGGATTTAAAAGGATCTTTCGTTATCTGAAGGGTACTCTAACACTGGGGTTGTGGTATCCTCATGACGATGACTTTGAGCTTACAGCGTATAGTGACTCGGACTATGGTGGTTGCAAAATGAATTACAAGTCAACATCAGTGGGATGTCAGTTCTTTGGTAGACGGTTAGTCACCTGGCAGTGTAAGAAGCAGACATCAGTTGCTCTATCAACATGTGAAGCTGAATACGTTGCTGCTGCAAGTTGCTGTTCACAAATCATTTGGATTCAACAGCAAATGCGCGACTACGGATTGCAATTTTCTAACACCCCTATTTTTGTTGATAATTCTGCTGCAATTGCTGTAACCAAAATTCCGGTCCAACACCCTAAAACAAAGCACATCGGTATTAAATATCACTTTATACGTGACTGTTTTGAAAAACAATTAATCGATGTGATTAAAATCAATACTGATTTTCACGCGCTGACCTCTACACAAAAACATTTAACAAACCATGGTTTTTATATTTTTTAGAGGTTAATGGTGTGAAAAAGAAAAGTGATGTGATTCAAGAAGACGACAGTTCTAAGTCCGTCAAGTAGGTTCTTAGTTTATTAGTTATTTTATTTTATTTTATTTTATTTTTCTGTCTATTAAAATCCAAAAACTCAAAAAGATTTTCGGTTTTAGAATTTTAGGGGGAGAATAGTTTACTTTAGTATTTCTTTACTTAAAAAAAACGAGGGGGAGGGCAGCTTAGCTGAAAGAAATGAAATCAAATCTGTGGGATTGATTCAACAATTTATGAAAAATGATAGTACAGATGGAACAAATTGGTTGGGACTTCAAAACTAATTTGCTCAAAATGCGAAATTCAAATTATAAGTATGAGAAATCTAAGCACAACTAAAGAAAAATGATAGTTAAACTAGTCTGCTACTGAGGTAACATAGAGAAAGTAGACCTAGAGGTTGCTAGTTCACTATATGATGTGTCGGTAGATTCAACACAATAGATGAGTAGACCTCATTGGTGAAGTAAAATTCAAACTAATTTGTTCAACTTGCTGTGGGTTCTCATCTTATCCCTGGTTAACACAATCAACGCAGTTCCAATAAGGGGTGACGAGCAGAATAAACGCCACAAATGTGTGCGGATGACCATAAAGATGAGCAAGCACATGAAAAAAAAATGTTAAGCGCAATCAAGCTAATGACTATTTATGTTGGTGCGTTATGTGCAAAAAGAAAAAAAATTGCTCTAACAAGAAGATAGGTTGTGTGCCTCTCTGCTGTGCGATGGCACTGACCTGAGGATAAGCATAACCTAAATATTCTAGAATTTATTGTTGTTTGCGCCTCTCTGCTGTGTGATGGCACTGACCTGAGGCTTGACATCTCTTTGAAAGCTCTTAGAATAGTTTCTTCTTGTCAAATACCCGTAGACCGCTCAAAAATCTCCTGAGGAATGTTGATTACCATATAAGTGTGAGATCCACAAATGCTTGTTGAAATAATTAAACCTAACTTATCACCAATGTGAGTCAAAAATCTGTGTATGGATTTAAGTGGACAAACATACTCACAATCATCGTGACTGCAACTCTTGACAGTCAAAATCATTGTGTGCATCTTATAGCTCTAGTATGATTTCTTGAAAGTGCTATTGACTCTCAGACAAAACAAGAATCTAGCATCAAAGTGCATATTAAAAAGGTCCCAAATGATTATGATACACCTGTATGATTCCATAATGAATCGTTCCAGAAATGATTAAATTAACTTGAAGTTGTTCTACTCAAACCCAAAACCATAAAAATATGTCTTGTTTTTCCTTTAAAATTCAAAGTTGTTTTCTATTTTCTAGTCTTTTGTAGTGTAGACGTCGGACTATACAACTAGATGAATTATGTGAATCACTCACTAAAAAGGATCACGTCTGAAGTGACCAATCAGTTTCAAATTTAAAGGATCACGTTTGAGGTAATCAAACGTTTTCAAATTAAAAGGATCACGTCTGAGGTGATCAAATGTTTGTCAAATTAAAAGGATCACGTCTGAGGTGATTAAATGATGTTCAGTTAAAAAAAAAGCCATGTCTGAGATGATCATTGTTCATAATGTTATATATCACAAGTTAGATTCTGAGTGTATGGAAAGGTATGAGGTCAAACTTATAAGTATGAGTCAATCGTACGATTGAATCATAAGGATGAGCCAATCGCACGATTGAACCATACAAATGAGCCAGTCACACGATTGGACCATGAGTGTGGGACAACCATGCGATTGAACCACACGTTTGAACCAAGTGTACTAATGGATGAAGGAGTATGAGCCAGTCGCACGACTGAAACCCAGTCGCATGAATGAAGCATGCGTATGGGTCTAGTCGCACGACTGAAATTTAAAATAGTATAATTAAGGGGGTCAGTCGGTCGTAACCCTTTCCACCTTTCAAAGTTCTCTGACATCGCTCATACGCACACACACTCTGCCAAAATTTCTCCTGTTGTGATTACTACCTAATTATTGATTCTAACGTGTGTTCTACTCATCTACAGGTACTGGGCGACTGAAATCGATCCACATGAACCCCTTAATTGCATCTTTAAGGACCGATTATGCTAAAACCTAGAAGCGAGACTAAACCCTAAAATAGACCACTTAAATGGACATTAAAGTTGATTTAAAGGATATTAAGTGCTATTTAGAGTCTCTGCGGTCCAAATGAGTCTAAACACGAAGTCTAATATAAAGTTTTGACAAAGATTCAAATCTAGGGTGTTCAACAGTGTAGGATGCGAATGGACATGCTAATGAACTTCAGTCGCACGATTGAGCCAGACGCACGATTCAATCGCACGTATGAATCATGCATATGGTTTCAGTCGCACGAATGATTCAACCGCATGGCATAGCATACGACTAAGTTCAGTCGCAGGCTCAATAGCACGACTGAACTCAGTCGCAGGCTCAATTGCACGACTGAACTTAGTCGTATGGTTCAATTGCAGGATTTAACCAGTTTGATCAAAACAGATTAAGTTCCAACTGTCATCTCTTATACACAACTAATGTATATGTTTCTTGTGTTGCAGCAACATGGCTGATAGATGGTCCATGAGCCCCAAACACAACATCTGTGCTCACTTAGATGCTACCACTCGGAATGCTTCTGAGTTTGCGGGGATCATTGCCTTTCTCAGGAGATCGAGGATCTTCAAGGCCATATCTACACCATGCACTCCATACAGATCACTCCAGCAGACCTTCTGGGAAGGGGCTACCGTTGATCGGTCCACTGAGCCCTACAGCCTCCGGAGCTCGATCTTCGGACATGAGATCAGTATTACTGCAACCGATCTTAGGTAAGTCCTGGATCTAGGTGAAGATGGGGACCACCCGACCAAGCTACACCCTCTGACAGTTAGGGGCTGCTTTCTGCGGATGAAGTACACTAGGGACATCAACGCAGGTGTGCTCAATAAAAGCAACCTATGCCCCCAGTTTAAGTACTTAGCTCACGTCATCCTCAAGTGCATTGCGTCGAGGAGAGGAGGATTTGATGAGATGTCAGATCAAATCCAGAATGCATATGTTGCTCTGGTGCTGAACCACCTGTTCAGATTCTTGAGGAGAGGCTTTAGAGAACAGACATGGATGGCCTTTAAGATCAATTTTCTTTGATAAATCTAAGGCATATACTCTTCCAATCCTGTTGGCCTTCAGGAGAGTATATTCATCCAATATCTTGTCAATCTTGTTCAAAACTTTGAAAGACAGAATCTGGCAGTTCTGACTTGTGAAAAGTGCAACATGCCCTTTATCACACATTTGACTGACACTCAACAGATTATACTTGAGGTTCTCCACATGGTTAACATCATCAAACCTTATTTCACCATTTGATACAAACCCTTTTCCTATGATGTAACCCTTAGCATCATTTCCAAAAGAAACAAATCCCTTCTTCCCTTGAGAGTAATCATGAAGAAGAGAGCTGCTCCCTGTCATATGCATAGATCCTCCACTATCTACATACCAGATGCTTCTTTGGCATGCTGAAGAACCCTGCATTTTCCACAAAAATTAGTTAGCCTTTGAGACCCAAACCATTTTGGTTTTGGGTCTGTTTTCATCAACAGATTCTAAACTAACTAATTTTGCATGATTGACAGCCTTTGAAGGTGTAGATGGTGCTGAAAAGGATTCCTTTGATTTTGGCTTAAGTTTCCTTTTCAGTGGTTTAATCATAGAGACATCTAATTGGTTAACTCTCCCCAACAGATGTTGAACCATCATAACAAGTTGTGTCTGATTGGTTGTCAAAGCTTTCAACTCAGTTGACACATCAGTACTTGTTGGTGATTTGTTCTTGTGATTCACCACATCCTCCCTTTTAAAAGACACAGACTTAGTCTGGATTTTTGATATTCCATGAGGAATATTTTCAGCTGTTTTGTGATAAACCCCTTCCTTCTTTTTAACTTTTTGGAAAAACTTTGGTTTATCAGATTGAGATGTTTGTGGTACAAACTTGGTTTGAAATTCATCTTTCATTTTATTCATTTTCTTCTTAATGATTTTCTCTTTGTTGAATTTTAAACCCTTGTTATACTAGCATTCATCAGTAAGATGATTAAACAAACCACATATTTCACATGGCTTTCTTTTCATCTTTTGTTGATCAACTGCTGAAGATGATGAAACTACTGAAGATTTGTTCGTCAGTACTTTCTTCCTTTCAGTACTTTTGGTAATTACTGAAGGATTTGCAACAACTGAAGATTTGTTCTTCAGAAGTTTTCTATGAGTACTTTTGAATTTCCTGATAGACTTTTCAGCAGTTGTCAAGCAATGCTTGTTTTCCTTTGATTTGAAATGCTCTTCAGGTGTTGTGTTTTGCCCTTCAGTACTTTGAGTACTTTGTGGGACAACACCTGAATTATGTCACACCCCGGGCCCAGGTAGGGTGGGACGTCACAGACTAGCAACAACATATGGCAGCGGAAACAAACCATTATAAGAGCTCAAAGGAGAGAATATCACATGGCATTAATGTTTTTGAAAAGATAGCGGGGCTAGAAACACATCAAGCCCCCAAATGAGTTTTACAATCATCCATAAAATAAAATTGTACTTGTTCAACACAAATATAAAATTGTTCAAATGTTTCATCGAGGAAAATATGCCAATGCCATGTCACGGGGATAAGTCTAGGTCTTCACAACAGCTAGGATCTCTTCATACATTACCTGAAACATCCTCAAAAGAAAATTGTGTCAACTAAAAAGTTGGTGAATTCAAGTGCTTAAAGTTTAAAAACAAAAGGACTTAACAAATCCTTCTTTGATTAAAAGAAAATAATCATTGTTTATCATCGTGGGAAAAATCATAATCAACCCTGCACTCAGTCCCGGTTGGCCTCTTCTAAAGTTGTGTTTTACCGGATATTCCCGAAGGAAGAAACTGAGCCGCGAACCAGTGAACCCTACCTGCCCGGATGGTTCACCATAGTATCTAACAAAACCTGTTACATGCCACAATGACCCCTTAGGATCTCAGTTGGGTAACCTTCCTGGGTTGGAAGCCACTGTGTGTGGGGGATTCCCCGAATATATCTATCCATATAAAACAAGCGGTTCACGAAAGAATTAATGATCATGATATAAGTATCAGCAGGTAACCACAAATCCCACATAAAATCATCAAGTAAAGCACAATCATAGTTCATAAAAAGTAGAGCATGTTTCATCCCAAAACAATAGTAAAAAGGGGGATCACTAGAACTCACCTTAGGTTTCCAGTCAAAAGTCTCTTGGTGTACCGGGAAGTGTCTCAAGTCTAGCACCCTAACATGTACATATTAAGTAATAAGCTACTGCCCTAAACTCATTTAAGGTGCAAAAATGGTGTCAAGGGTTTAGCTATTGAGTAAGGCTTTGCTTTCGCGAAGGTTTGTATAAAAAGTTTCCTTTTATGGCAGGTCAAGGCGTCTTCATGAATTGGGATTTTCACTTCATTTGGTTAAGTATACTAAGAAATTTTGTTGTTCAAGTGTTTATTAGCTTCCTGGAAGTCGTTTATAAGGTTTGGAAAAATTTTACAGTTTGGTCCCTCAAGTTTCAAAATTGACAGTTTCTACCCTCAAGTTTAGTTTCTTGCCCTTTATGTCATTTAAGACCAAAAATCAGATTATTAGTCGTATTATAATTATTATGGAGTAAGTGTTTCAAAACGTTAGTTTACGGGTCCGATTTAAAAACTGCGCGTTTAACGCTCCCGGTTACGGTAATAGCCGGATAGTTTTAACAGTAATTTGGAGTTTTCATATATTTGAATCTTGGACCAGTAGGTATTTTCTAAAAGATATCTTTATAAATTTTAAAGTCCTTAAATTGTGTAAATTGGCCTTTTATAGTTGAAAATCTTGTTTTTACGTTTGACCCGTTAAAACGCGATTTTGACCGGGTTTGACCATTTAAATCTTGTTTGACCAATTTTTCAAATCCTTTAAGTCTTTTATTACTTAACTTACTGAAATCATATGATTTTTATAAATCTTAGCTTTGAACTCTATTTTTATGGATTTTTCTCAAAAACGATGCTCGGTTTGTACCCGTTTTTAGTTAAAACGTCATTTATTTGTTTCTTTGACCATTTAAATTATCCATTGACTCCAGAATACTTTATTTATCATTTTTGAGCCTGGAATACTTTTCAAGAGTGTTAGATTCGTATTCTTACTATTTTTAAAGTTATTTTACCATGTTTTCGGGTCCCGAAAGTGACTAAAAGAGGGTAAATCACAACATGTCCTTTATTCCAGAGATTAAACATTGCTATCACTTCTAATATTCATTAAAACCTACTGAAATTTCAGTCCCAACAAGTTGCCTAGTTGTTCTATACATCCATATGCTTCAAATATGTAGAAAATGTCATAACCGACCATAACACTTGTGTAAATCATCTTAACTTGAGTTTAAACGTTACCAACACTTCGTTTAACTTCATAAACAGATTATTAAGGTGTCATTAAGTCGTTCATGAGTAGGTTATGGGTCTTGGTTGAAAGGATTTTTCAAACAAATGCTTTAAAGGGTGTTGTTACATGTAGAAAGAAGGGTTTCAAGGTGTAATCCATGTATCAACCGTGGATTTGAGTATGTAGCCTCTTGGAACTTTAAAAAACAGTTTCTTGGGAGTCCATTAAGTCATAAAAATGCAGGTCACAAGTTTGGTTTACAAGAGTTGAAACTTTCACAAGTTAGATGATACCAAAACACCCAAAAAGAGGGTTTTCATGGTGGAAATCGGTTTCCACCTCAAGAATGACTAACATAACATGAGGTTTACCTTCAAGAATGTTGGGAACTCCTTAAGAACAAGATGATGGTGAGATGTTTCTGCTACAACAAGGAAATACACGGTTTTTAGGTGATAATGAAGAGAAACAAGTGAAATGTCACAAAACCGACAACATGAGCTTACACTTGATGTAACTCACGGTTTAGAAGGTGTTGATGGTCGTGGATGGCTTGAAACTACTTGGACTTGAATGTAGAAGCTCGAACCAAGGCTGGAAAGGTGGAACAAGTGTGGTTGTGTGACCAAAACTCGCGAACTAGGCCACTTCCTTGCGGTTTGCACTTGGCCGAATGGAACTTGGTGGTGTTCTTCTAATTTTTCTTGCACAAGACTTAGAGAGAATTGTTTTGAGAGAGTTGTGAGGTGTGTGAGTGTGTGATCAGCTGGTGGATTCGAATAAGGGGGAGAGAGGGAGAGAGGGAGAGAGTTGCATGAAAGGTGAGTGGGTAGTATGGAGGTGGTGAAGTGAGGAGAGGAGTGGTGGGGGGGGGGGGGGGCGAAACTTGGAGTGTAGTGGGGGATTTCTCATTTAAATTTTAATTGTAAATTATTATTATGTAGTGTAATTTTGTAGTATTGGGTATAATGTATTATTTAGTGGATGGTGATTTGAGGTTTCTAATGCATGCCCATGCATGCATGGCCGAAAATTATGTAAGTGTGAGTGTGTATGCTCACATTTTAATTGCCTTCTCTTGAATTTAATTTTGTAAGGGTGACTAGTTGACATTCCCGGGACACTAATTTTTAAAAGGTAGAAACCTAAATTAGCTAAAAGTCAATAATAAAAATCACATAAAATCATAATTTACATCAAGTAGTAAGAATTGTTTCCAATTTCATAGTAGGGTTGAATAGTTTCAATTATTAGCACTCATAACATGGATAATGATGCAATTAATCTAGGGTTTGGGTAACAACCTGGAGGTCGGTTGTCACATTCTCCCACCGTTTAGGAAATTTCGTCCCGAAATTTTAACTCTGATTAGAGGCTGAACGGGTTGGTTTGAAGAGGTGTGGATAGTTCTTCCTCATTTCATCTTCACGCTCCCAAGTAAATTCAGGTCCTCGCTTGGAGTTCCATCTAACCTTAACCTTGGGTATGCGGCTCCGCCGGAGTTGTTTGACCAAACGATCCGTGATCTCCACGGGTTCTTCCACAAAATTCAGTTTGTCGTTTATTCTTGCTTCTTTTAATGGTAGTTCTAGGGTTTTGTCTACCATGCTCTTCTTCAAGGACACATGAAAGGTGTCATGTATGTGACTCAACCCCGGGGGTAGTTTCAACTTATATGCCACTGGGCCAATTCTCGCCAATATTTCGAATGGTCCAATGTATCTTGGGCTTAGCTTTCCTCTCTTTCCGAACCTCACCGTTCCATTCCACGGTGCTACCTTTAGCATTACCCTGTCGCCCACTTGGAACTCTAGAGGTTTCCGCCTCCTGTCAGCATACTTCTTCTGTCGATCTCTGGCTGCTTTCAGTCGCTCCTTTATCTTATAGATCTTGTCGGTGGTTTCCAACACTATGTCGGGTCCCATCACTTGGCCATCACCAATCTCATTCCAACTCAAGGGTGATCGGCATTTCCTGCCATAAAGGGCCTCATACGGAGCGGCTTTGATACTCGCGTGGTAACTATTGTTATAGGCGAATTCCACCAAAGGAAGATGGTTATCCCACTTTTCGCCAAAGTCCATCACGCAAGCTCTTAACATGTCTTCCATCGTTTGGATAGTTCTTTCGCTCTGCCTGTCGGTCTGAGGGTGGTAAGCCGTGCTTAGATCTAAACGGGTTCCTAAAGCTTGCTGGAACGATTTCCAGAAACGAGAGGTGAAACGGCTATCACGGTCGGAGATGATCGACAAAGGCACTCCATGCCTCGTTACAATCTCGTCGACATAAAGTTGGGCCAATTTCGTCATGTCGTAGTCTTCTCTAATTGGCAAGAAGTGAGCTGATTTTGTTAATCTATCCACTATTACCCAAATAGCATCGTGACCTTTAAACGTTCTAGGCAACTTGGTAACAAAATCCATCGTAACATTATCCCATTTCCATTCTGGGATTTCAGGTTGCTGTAACGTTCCTGATGGTTTTTGGTTCTCAGCTTTTACCATGGCACAAGTTAAACATTTCCCCACATAAACGGCGATTGATCTCTTGATTCCCGGCCACCAGAAAAGTGTCTTTAAATCCTGGTACATCTTATCACTTCCAGGGTGAATTGAATACCTAGACTTGTGTGCTTCGTCGAGGATTACTTCTCGAATTCCTCCGTGTTTTGGCACCCAAGCCTTTCCACCATATCTATATGTACCATCGTCCCCTATCTCAAATTGCTTTTCCATTCCAGTCAATCCTTCTTCCTTTAGTTTTTCTTCCTTTAATGCCTCGCCTTGAGCTTCCTTCAGTTTTGCAATAAGGTTGGTATACACACTCATCCTTAAGGCTCGTACTCGAAGAGGTTTTTCTCTTTCCTTTCGGCTCAATGCATCCGCCACAACATTGGCCTTACCAGGATGGTAGCGGATCTCGCACTCGTAATCGTTCAATAGCTTGACCCATCTTCTCTGACGCATGTTGAGCATCTTTTGGTCAAGGATATGCTGCAAGCTTCTATGGTCAGTTTAGATGATGCACTTTGTGCCATAAAGGTAGTGCCTCCACATCTTGAGGGCAAACACCACGGCACCCAACTCCAGATCGTGCATCGTGTAGTTCTTCTCATGATCATTCAGCAGTCTCGATGCGTAAGCTATCACCTTGTTGCGTTGCATTAATACACATCCTAGCCCTTGACGCGAAGCGTCACAATAGACCACGAAGTCTTCTACTCCTTCTGGAAGAGCAAGGATAGGTGCGCTGCATAACTTCTCCTTAAGCGTTTCAAACGCCTCGTTCTGCTCTCGCTCCCACACAAAGGTTGTGTTCTTCTTGGTTAGTGCGGTCAAAGGTTGCACTATACGCGAGAAGTCCTTTATAAATCTCCGATAGTAGCCAGCCAGTCCTAAGAATTGCCTTATCTCCGTAGGAGTTTCAGGAATCTTCCAATTCTTTATGGCCTCAATCTTGGAAGGGTCAACTTGAATCCCATCCTCATTTACCACATGACCTAAGAATTGGATCTAGCGCATTCGAAATTCACATTTAGAGAACTTGGCATATAATTGCTCATTCTTGAGCAATTCAAGGATTAGCCTGAGATGCTTCTCGTGCTCGTCTTTACTTCAGGAATAGATCAGTATGTCGTCGATAAACACGATCACAAACTTGTCGAGGTAAGGGCGGCAAACGCGATTCATGAGGTCCATGAATGCTGCTGGAGCATTAGTCAGTCCAAAGGGCATGACCAAATACTCATAGTGTCCATACCTAGTTCGGAAGGCTGTTTTGGGTATGTCTTCTTCTCTTATCTTCAGTTGGTGGTATCCTGACCTCAAGTCTATTTTGGAGAAATAACTTGCTCCTTGCAGTTGATCAAATAGGTCATCTATTCTCGGAAGAGGGTAACGGTTCTTTATGGTCAGTTTATTCAATTCCCTGTAATCAATACACATTCGCAAGGTTCCGTCTTTCTTTTTCACGAATAGTACCGGGGCACCCCATGAGAGAGACTCATACGTATAAATCCCTTGTCCAGTAGTTCTTGAATTTGTACCATTAGCTCCTTCATCTCAGGTGGGGCGAGTCGGTACGGTGCCTTGGCTACCGGTGCAGCACCAGGCAACAAGTCTATCTGGAATTCAACTTGCCGATTCGGGGGAAGTCCTGGTAGTTCTTCCGAAAACACCTCTGGGTATTCCGAAACCACGGGAATCTCTTCGATCTTCTTCTCCTTTTGGGTTTTCATCACATATACTATAAAAGCTGGACATCCTTTCATCAAGCTCTTGGTAGCTTTTAAGTGGATATCATAGGGTATAGGGTGTTACTCCTTTCACCCTCTACCACTAACACTTCTTCGTCGCTCAACGGTATCTTGAGTAGTCGTTCATCACATACGATTTCGACTTTATGCTTCGCTAACCAGTCCATACCCACAACCACATCAAATCCTCCTAACTTAATGGGCATCAAGTCAATCTTAAACGTATTCCCTTTTAGATTCAGGGGGCAATCCCTAATGATTTCGTTAGCTTCTAACATATTACCGTCAGCTAATTCTACGGTAAACGTATCAGTTAAGGTACACACGTCTAAGTCAATCAATGGCCTAAAAGTACTAGAGATAAAACTAGCAGTCGCTCCAGCATCAAACAGTACAGTAGCGGGATGATTGTTTACAAGGAACGTACCGTTGACCACGTCGGGTTCCCTACGAGCTCCTGCTGGGTCCATAACGAAAGCTCTTCCCTTAGGCTTGTTGTGCTTGGCATCCTTGTCTCTACCCAGCTTAGGACACTTGTTCCTCATATGCCCTGGATCTCCACACTCATAGCGTTCTTTCCCCGGTGCGTAAGTACAGTCTTTAATTAAATGGCCTGTTCTCTTGCACCTAAAACAGGGCATCGGGTTACATTCCCCTTGATGATGTAACTTGCACTTGCTGCAGAATGGGCTTGTCCCCGTATACAATCTCCGGTTTTTGCTTCCTTGATCATCACGTCTCACGCCTTCAGAACTCCTTCTACTTGACCCACTACTACTTCCAACCGCTCTTTTCGCTTCAAACCACTTCCTTTTCTCACCAACAAATTTCTTCTTCTCATCAGCCCTTGCTTGATCAGTCTATCCAGCCCTAATTAGGTCATCAGTCAAACTTCTGGTAAGGTCGACAACAGCTTGCAGGGTCACAGGCTGAGAGGAACGGACCATACCCCTAACTCTTGGGTGTAGTCCCCAGATGAACCGTGCTACACCTTTGGTTTCTGGCGTCACCAAATGTGGCACAAGTCGGGACAGGGCTAAGAAACGATTTATGTATTCGGTGTAGTTGGGTCCTTTCATCTCCAAGCTTAAAATTTCTGTCTCCAGCTTCTCGAGTTGATTGATGGGGCAATATTTGTTGGTCATTAGCTCTCCGAATTCAGTCCAACCCATTCGATTAGCCACGTTTCTTCCACGGCTCTGAGTAATGGACTTCCACCATTCAAGAGCTGATCCCTTGAGAGATTGTGATGCAAACCTCACCATATGCTCCATCTTGCACTCGCTGATGTCTAAGACAGCTTCCATTTCGTCAATCCACCTGTAAGTCTCTATAGCACCCTCGGTGCCATAGAAGTCCTTAGGCTTACATGCCATGAAGGTCTTATAAGAGCATCCATTCCTTAACGCCTCGGCTTCTTCGTCGTGGCTCTCGTCGTTCACCGGCCGGTCGTTAACAGTAGTGTTATCCCGGTCCGCATTTATCTGTGCAATAATAGTCGGAATGGCGTTAGCCAGTTGCTGAGCTACGAGGTTAGCAATCCTTTCGTCACTCTCTTGATTAGTATTTTCCCCGTGGGGAGTCCCTGGTGGAGTAGGTTGGTTTCCAATAGGCCTTGCTTCCTCATGGCGGCCCCTGGTGGCTCCACGTCGACCAAAACGTGTTCCTCTGCGAGTCGGCATTCTGATAGTATCACAAATAGATTCGTTTAGCATCTCATAATTTTGTTTCGAATAGCCTATGCATCATCATCCTATTACACCCTGCCTCGGAAGAGGGATCATGGCATGCACATATGTATTTACAACCCACTAAGGAAACCTTACAAAGTCCAAATCAAAACATGACATAACAGTGGGGCAACCATTTAGAAAAGGCACAGACCAATTTCAAGGCACAACAAAACATATAGCAATTTAATACAGACAGTTTAATAATTCTAGCATCCCAAGAGCAGTTTACGATAGTATCATCCAAACAAATAGAATCAGAGTCATGCTCTTACAATTTGGAAGGTGCCATCACCCCCATGATAATAAAATAATAGTATCGAATAAGAATTCAAATAGTTTCCTTCTACTGTCCACAGACAGATAATCCCACTGAGTACTCCAGCTCTCACATCCACTTCCTCTTCAGCCATCCAAACCATCCTGTACCCTTCTTCCTCTACTCTTGCTCCAAAGGCTTCACTCCCTGTGTAGCCATCATAGCCTGGAATTGAGCCGACTGAGAAGTTCGAGTGGCGTGCTGAACAGTCAGCTCATGACGGCGAACAGTCCTCAAAATCTCATCCAATGTCGCATCGGAGGGTCCTACATCACTTGCCCGGCGACTCGACTGGGAGTACCTATCACCAGCCAGTACGCTAGGGCCGTCATACATACTATGTCTCGGCGGCATCAGGCGTTCGTCACGAGGGTCAAACAGTGGAGGTACCGATGTCGGAATCCTAACAGGCGGGGGAGGAGGAGGAGGCATCCTAAAGGATACGGAGGATCCTGGCCTAACGCTTTTGCGAGGTCGGGTGACAGTACGCGCACCCCTATTCCCAATAGGTGGGATGGGTGAGAGGGTCGGAGCAGCTACTTGAGGAGAGTGGGATCGCGTTCGGCTTCGGGAAGGTGATGTGGAGGAAGAGTCCTCGGAAGCCTCAGTGTCTTCGGACGTGACGGATATCCACCCTGGATGTCCGCATGTCCGGAGGTATGCCTCATACTCTGTCCGGGGCTTCTCTCTCCTCAGATTTCCGGTAGGAGTGGTCTCAGTGTCAGGGTGAGCAGGCGCCTTTCCTTTATCAGCCATAGACGTTGTCCTGTAAGAAATCCATCATGAGTAATTTGGTTTCTCATAGCTCATGATTATAATAATAGTACTAATAATAGTAGTGATGGCAATAGTACTGTTATTCCAACATATAGCTGTCTGTTTTGCCCAGATCAATAGTCTCTTCAAGTAGTATCGGATAACATAGTTCATCAATCCCCTCTTTAAAGTTAGTTTCAAATCATCAATATAAACCAGAAAAAGTCCAACCATAACCTAAAGATCAGTGATGGAAATTACGCGTCCGGTAAATTCATGATTACGTTGATCAAGTGTAATCATCAATTTACCGAACCCGATCATCCCAACACTTCCCGCAAGGACAGTCCTAGGGTATCAGGGTTGTAGCCTAGGGTCTACTATGGTATTCCCGACTTCTCTACAACCTTTGGCTCTGATACCAATCTGTTACACCCCGGGCCCATGTAGGGTGGGACGTCACAGACTAGCAACAACATATGGCAGCGGAAACAAACCATTATAAGAGTTCAAAGGAGAGAATATCACATGGCATTTATGTTTTTGAAAAGATAGCGGGGCTAGAAACACATCAAGCCCCCAAATGAGTTTTACAATCAACTATAAAATAAAATTGTACTTGTTCAACACAAATATAAAATTGTTCAAATGTTTCATCGAGGAAAATATGCCAATGCCATGTCACGGGGATAAGTCTAGGTCTTCACAACAGCTAGGATCTCTTCATACATTACCTGAAACATGCTCAAAAGAAAATTGTGTCAACTAAAAAGTTGGTGAATTCAAGTGCTTAAAGTTTAAAAACAAAAGGACTTAACAAATCCTTCTCTGATTAAAAGAAAATAATCATTGTTTATCATCGTGGGAAAAATCATAATCAACCCTGCACTCAGTCCCGGTTGGCCTCTTCTAAAGTTGTGTTTTATCGGATATTCCCGAAGGAAGAAACTGAGCCCCAAACCAGTGAACCCTACCTGCCCGGATGGTTCACCATAGTATCTTAACAAAACCTGTTACATGCCACAACGACCCCTTAGGATCTCAGTGGGGTAACCTTCTTGGGACGGAAGCCACTGTGTGTGGGGGATTCCCCAAATAGATCTATCCATATAAAACAAGCGGTTCACGAAAGAATTAATGATCATGATATAAGTATCAGCAGGTAACCACAAATCCCACATAGAATCATCAAGTAAAGCACAATCATAGTTCATTAAAAGTAGAGCATGTTTCATCCCAAAACAATAGTAAAAAGGGGGATCACTAGAACTCACCTTAGGTTTCTAGTCAAAAGTCTCTTGGTGTACCGGGAAGTGTCTCAAGTCTAGCACCCTAACATGTACATATTAAGTAATAAGCTACTGCCCTAAACTCATTTAAGGTGCAAAAATGGTGTCAAGGGTTTAGCTATTGAGTAAGGCTTTGCTTTCGCGGAGGTTTGTATAAAAAGTTTCCTTTTATGGCAGGTCAAGGCGTCTTTATGAAAATTGGGATTTTCACTTCATTTGGTTAAGTATACTAAGAAATTTTGTTGTTCAAGTGTTTATTAGCTTCCTGGAAGTCGGTTATAAGGTTTGGAAAAATTTTACAGTTTGGTCCCTCAAGTTTCAAAATTGACAGTTTCTACCCTCAAGTTTAGTTTCTTGCCCTTTATGTCATTTAAGACCAAAAATCAGATTATTAGAGTCATATTATAATTATTATGGAGTAAGTGTTTCAAAACGTTAGTTTACGGGTCCGATTTAAAAACTACGCGTTTAACGCTCCCGGTTACGGTAATAGCCGGATAGTTTTAACAGTAATTTGGACTTTTCATATATTTGAATCTTGGACCAGTAGGTATTTTCTAAAAGATATCTTTATAAATTTTAAAGTCCTTAAATTGTGTAAATTGGCCTTTTATAGTTGAAAATCTTGTTTTTACGTTTGACCCGTTAAAACGCGGTTTTGACCGGGTTTGACCATTTTAAGCTTGTTTGACCAATTTTTCAAATCCTTTAAGTCTTTTATTACTTAACTTACTGAAATCATATGATTTTTATAAATCTTAGCTTTGAACTCTATTTTTATGGATTTTTCTCAAAAACGATGCTCGGTTTGTACCCGTTTTTAGTTAAAACGTCATTTATTTGTTTCTTTGACCATTTAAATTATCCATTGACTCCAGAATACTTTATTTATCATTTTTGAGCCTGGAATACTTTTCAAGAGTGTTAAATTCGTATTCTTACTATTTTTAAAGTCATTTTACCATGTTTTCGGGTCCCGAAAGTGACTAAAAGAGGGTAAATCACAACATGTCCTTTATTCCAGAGATTAAACATTGCTACCACTTCTAATATTAATTAAAACCTACTGAAATTTCAGTCCCAACAAGTTGCCTAGTTGTTCTATACATCCATATGCTTCAAATATGTAGAAAATGTCATAACCGACCATAACACTTGTGTAAATCATCTTAACTTGAGTTTAAACGTTACCAACACTTCATTTAACTTCATAAACAGATTATTAAGGTGTCATGAAGTCGTTCATGAGTAGGTTATGGGTCTTGGTTGAAAGGATTTTTCAAACAAATGCTTAAAAGGGTGTTGTTACATGTAGAAAGAAGGGTTTCAAGGTGTAATCCATGTATCAACCGTGGATTTGAGTATGTAGCCTCTTGGAACTTTTAAAAACAGGTTATTGGGAGTCCATTAAGTCATAAAAATGCAGGTCAAAAGTTTGGTTTACAAGAGTTGAAACTTTCACAAGTTAGATGATACCAAAACACCCAAAAAGAGGGTTTTCATGGTGGAAATTGGTTTCCACCTCAAGAATGACTAACATAACATGAGGTTTACCTTCAAGAACGTTGGGAACTCCTTAAGAACAAGATGATGGTGAGATGTTTCTGCTACAACAAGGAAATACACGGTTTTTAGGTGATAATGAAGAGAAACAAGTGAAATGTCACAAAACCGACAACATGAGCTTACACTTGATGTAACTCACGGTTTAGAAGGTGTTGATGGTCGTGGATGGCTTGAAACTCCTTGGACTTGAATGTAGAAGCTCGAACCAAGGCTGGAAAGGTGTAACAAGTGTGGTTGTGTGACCAAAACTCGCGAACTAGGCCACTTCCTTGCGGTTTGCACTTGGCCGAATGGAACTTGGTGGTGTTCTTCGAATTTTTCTTGCACAAGACTTAGAGAGAATTGTTTTGAGAGAGTTGTGAGGTGTGTGAGTGTGTGATCAGCTGGTGGATTCGAATAAGGGGGAGAGAGGGAGAGAGGGAGAGAGTTGCATGAAAGGTGAGTGGGTAGTGTGGAGGTGGTGAAGTGAGGAGAGGAGTGGTGGGGGGGGGGGGGGCGGCCGAAACTTGGAGTGTAGTGGGGGATTTCTCATTTAAATTTTAATTGTAAATTATTATTATGTAGTGTAATTTTGTAGTATTGGGTATAATGTATTATTTAGTGGATGGTTAATTGAGGTTTCTAATGCATGCCCATGCATGCATGGCCGAAAATTATGTAAGTGTGAGTGTGTATGCTCACATTTTAATTGCCTTCTCTTGAATTTAATTTAGTAAGGGTGACTAGTTGACATTCCCGGGACACTAATTTTTAAAAGGTAGAAACCTGAATTAGCTAAAAGTCAATAATAAAAATCACATAAAATCATAATTTACATCAAGTAGTAAGAATTGTTTCCAATTTCATAGTAGGGTTGAATAGTTTCAATTATTAGCACTCATAACATGGATAATGATGCAATTAATCTAGGGTTTGGGTAACAACCTGGAGGTCGGTTGTCACAAATTACTCAGTTTCTTTTTGATCATGTGTTTAGAAGCAGTGAGACCATTAGCAATTTGATTAGCTGAGGTAATAACACTGACTTCATCCTCTGATTTTGAATTATCACTTGAGGATGAGACACATGATGATGTGGTTTGGGAATTACAATCACCTTAAGATTTTACTTCTAGCTTGGGAGTAAAATCTGTAGGAGGTATGGTATGATTATACCCAATCCCAAACTTCACATTAGAAGCTGTTTGCTTATTGAGAAGCATTTCAAATCCCTTGCATGATGTTACCCAACATTCACAATTAACTTGAGTAGCTGCAAGTGTTTCTTTGAGATTCTTATGATTCTCCAAAATGACATCTACCTTTGCTTTTTCATCAGTGATTTGACATTTTAGTTTGTAAATCTCCTCATCCTTTTCTTTTAAAACAGACTCAAACTCAGCTTTTCTTTTGGAAATTCCTTTCTCTAGGTCAAGGTTTTGATTAATTAAGGCTACATTTGCTTCCCTAATTGAAACAAAAGCAGCTATGCATGACTCAGAACATAACTTGGCCTTAGCCTCAGAAGATACCTGTGGTACCTGTGATGATGAAATATTTTCATCAGTAGACTCCAGGGCCATTAGAGCAAGATTTCCAAAAGGGTTTTCACCACCATGTTGACCAGCACCAGCAAATAATTGTTCAGAATAACCAGAGACATCATCTGGTAAGCTCCTCCAGTCAACAACCTCAGGGGTGAAAAAGCTCTGATGTGATTGAGATTGAGATTGTTGATTTGTTTGAGATGGTTGAGGATCAGGTAGAGCATGTGGTTGTTGAGCCATGGAGAAGGATATGGCATTGGACCTTGAGGAACAAAAAATGCAGGAGATGATTAAATTTGTGAGTGATGATCAGAACTGGTAGAATGTTGCCCTTTGGTTTGTGAGCTATTGCTTGGAAAAGTCACAAAGGGTGCAGATGAGTTAGATCCAGATGATCTACAGTCTCTAGCAAAATGTCCAAGTCTATGGCACTTGTGACATCTCAACTTGCTCTTATCAAAACCAACTTTGGTTTTGCCAGAGAGACCAGGGAATTTTCTACCTGTCCTTTTGTAAAACTTTTGAGATCTGATATTGATTAATGCCATTTGGCTCAAAATATCCATCTCTTCCAGATCATCATCAGCAATTCCTTTCAAATCATCCATCAAAAAGCACAGTCAACACTAAACCCTAAGTTACCATCAACTCCAACAAAAGCATGATCTCCACTGTTTGAAGAGAAATCAATATGCTCATCATAGGAACTTTCTGATGTAGCATATTCTGACTCATGACCAACCAGAGCAGTGTTTCCTGGTACAAAGTCATCAATGAGCTTTCCAGATGAAGCCAGTTTTCTTTTCTGTTCTATCTCTCTCTCAAATGTTAAGAGTTTCCTATGAAGTTGGGTAAGAGATAGAGTATCCAGATTTGCACTGGAGCGTAGGACAATGGTATATGTGTCCCATCTCTCAGGCAGGGATCTGAGGAATCTGTTGTTCATCTGACTGTTTGTATATTCATGTTGAACCTTTTTTAGCTCAGATATCAAACAGGAAAATCGCTCAAACTGTTGAGTCAGTGACTCACCCTTTCTATGAGAGAATGTCTCATATTGCTGGGCAAGGATTTCTCTATTGTTTGCTAAGACCTCATCAGTTCCTCCAAATTGTTCTTTCAGAGCAACCCAGAGATCATGAGCAGTTTCATGATGCATAAGCCCAGAGTAGATTTCATTAGGCAGTGCCATGGCCAGAATTCCATGGGCTTTAGCATCCATTTCAAACAGTTTTAAATCCTCATCAGAATATTGTTCCTTCTTCTTAGGAACCATCTCATTGGTTTCAGGATTACTCACCATAGGCTTATATGGTCCATGAACCACTGACTTCCAACAACCTGAACTGTTAACAGACAGGTGATGGAGCATTCGGCGTTGCCATATATTATACTCACTCCTAACAAGCATCGGAGGCTTTGTTGAGGAGCCAGTATTGTGAGGATCATTGATTGATGTAGTCATTTTCACCAATTCAACCAAATTCAATGAGATTATAATAAGTCTAGCTTAAGAACTCAACAACACAACTTGAATCTCAAATTAATTGACCTGAAGCGACAGAAAATCAAACTCTATAACCAATTCTTGCAAATTTCCTAATTCGATCAAACTTAGATATCAAAAGAGCAGTTTCAATGATCAATTGTTAAATCGATCAATTATTAACCAGCTCTGATACCATTTGATAGGATCGGATCTAGTTTGATTAATTAGATTGGAATTTGCAGCGGAATAAAATAGAAATTAGATCAAATTTAAGCAAGACAAGTATGAATATGCAATCACACTATGACGATTATAGAGAGAGAAATTTTCTGTTAATGGAAGATTTTCATTCACGCAAATGCTTCCGTTACAAAACAACTAGGTCAACATTCCTTTTATAAAGGAATGTGACGTCAGCTGATGTCACTTGATAGTGACATCTAACTGATTTAACAAACTACTGAAAATAACTAATCTACTGAAGATGTCCACAACAACTGAGGACACCTTCACAAAAAGCTAAGTGTAAACCAGAATTACAACTACTGAAACTATAACATCTGAAGTGTAAGAACTTCAGACGTTTTACAATAATAAAACTACTAAAAGGAAACTACTGAAAAGTAACACATTACAACTACTGAAAGGAAACACTTCAGCTGTTTGAAACAACTTCTGAGAACTTGGTCTTCAGACTTTGTCTTCAACATATGTCTTCAGACTTTGTCTTCAGCTATTGTCTTCAGACTTTTATCTTCAAACTTTGTCTTCAGACTTTGTCTTCAGACTTTTGTCTTCAGACTTTGTCTTCAGCAGATGTAGATCTCTTTAGTTGTTGTGATGTCTGTGGGACTTAAAGGTTTTTCTGATCTGGCTCATTGGTTCTTTTGGTCCAACATCCGAAGTGTTGAAGGTCAAGTCTAAGCTTCCAAAGGTGGTGTGTGAAGATCAAGTATAGGTTGGACTCACCTTAGTTTAGTTTATATTATGTTTATATTACTTTATAATATGTTTAATGTTAGTTACTTTTGAATGTAATACATTTTGTTTAGTTTTGTAGTCCAGCGAAACTATGAGCGAAATTACAGTTTCGCTCATAGTCAGCTGTTATAGTTCACCCGGCGAAATTGTTGTTTCTGTCGGGCGAAACGATAGTTTCGGCAGAACAGTTTCGCTGCCAGCAAAACTGTCTGCGAAACTAAGACTTTTGATCATTTTCATTGTTGGTTAAGCTTGCAAAAACCCTAATCATTTATCCTTGTTGCAAGTGAGTATTGTAAGCAGTCATTTCACAGAAATATCATTGTGCTTTGTTATTATTGAGTATATTGATCATCATTGTCTTAATTTGATTCATTTGTGGTTGTTCTTAATCTTCTTCATCTTTTTTATCTATTGTTTGTATTTGATATAGAACGATTTAACAACTCATTTGTACTGCAAATCGATCAAATGGACCAACAATATCGTATTAGAGCCTTGTTCTCATGATTTGTTGAGTTTTTGGTTGTTTTTGTTCCATATCAAGTTTTCATCAATTTCAGATCAAATTCTAATGCATTTGATATGGAATTTGCTTGAATTTTGTTTGTTTTTGGTTAGAGAATGAAGATCATGCATAGGTTGGACTCACCTTAGATTAGAATGTTTACATTTGCTTGTAATAGGTCTTATGTTAGCTTACTTTTGAATGTAATTAGCTTTATTATGTTTTGCAGTCCAACAAAACTGTGAGCGAAACTATAGTTTCGCTCAAAATCACCTGTTTAGTTTCTCGGCGAAACTGTTGTGTTTGCCGGGCGAAACTATAGTTTCGGCAGAACAGTTTCGCTGACAGCGAAACTGTCTACGAAACTAAGACTGCTATATATAGTTTTGATCATTTTCATTGTTGGTTAAGCTTGCAAAAACCCTAATAGTTTATTCTTGCTGCAAGTGAGTATTGTAAGCAGTTTATTCACTGATATATCATTGTGCTTTGTTATTATTGATTATGTTGATCTTCATCGCTTTATGTTGAATCATTTGCGGTTGCTTTCAATCTTCATCATCTTTGTTTCTCATTGTTTTTATTTGATATTGAACAATTCAACATCTGATTTATACTGCAAATCGATCAAATGGACCAACAATATGGTATCAGAGCCTTAGTGCTCTTGATTTGTTGAGGTTTTGGTTGTTTCTATTCAATATCAAGTTTTCATGAATTTCAGAACAAATTTGTGTGTATTTGATATTAAATTTTGCTGGTTATTGGTTCGGGAAGCTCTGTTAATCATCAGATCTCAAATCCATTGAGTTTTTGATGATTTCAGATTGATTTCGTGTTGAAAAAGCTTTTCAGCTTCGTTCAGCGAAATTACAAGTTCATTCTGCGAAACTACAAGTTCTTCTAGCGAAACTACATTGGTTATCTTCAATGAAGTTGTTTTCTGGTGTCCTGCGAAACTAGTTTCATTGAACGAAAGTTCAACAGTGCTTGTGAGTGATTTACAAGCGAAATTGCTGTCGAAAGTATCATTGAACGAAAGTTCAAGCTTGTTTCGTGCGAAACTATCGGCGAAACTAAGCTTTTTCTAGCATTTGGCTAGCGAAACTGCTGCCAAAATTCCCTGCGAAATTACAGCAGTTCAGCGAAACTAGTTTTTCCCTGCGAACTTACCAATTTTCAGCGAAACTAGTTTCTTTCCAGCGAAACTAGTATGTCAAAGATGACTTCTCTCACTCTTAATGATCTTGAAAGTGTAGCTCCCAATAGACCTTCGAGACTCATTAACGGGGATAATTTCGAAGATTGGAAGAGATCTCTCAAAGCCTTTTTCTTTTACACTGACCACAATCAATGGGAATCTATCATTTCTGGTCCTTACATACCAATTGTCACTATTGGTGATGTTGTATCTCAAAACAAGGACTCGTCTACATTCACTGAGAAGGATCTGAAGCTCATAGATCGTGACCAGAAAGCTCTTGGAGCATTAACTCTCTGTCTCGCACCAGACGTCTACAACCGATTTGCTGAGCATAAAATTGCTAAGTCCCTCTTTGATGCTTTATGTGAGTTCTATGATGGTAATGATGAGTTGGTGAAGGATAAGAGCATTCAAGCTGAGAAAGAATTCAACTCCTTTGTGGGATACAAGAACGAGAGTCTCACAGATCTCACAAATCGTTTTCTGACAGTCTCAAGCACACTAAAGAAATACGATGAAAAACTTTCCAACAGTGAGCAAGTAAACAGATTGCTAGACTCTCTCCCACCTCAGTGGAGCCTTGAGGTGAGAATGCTTAAGCAGGAAAGAGGTTTCACTGATTACAAGCTGATGGACATCATTAATAAACTTAAATCCTTTAAGTTGGACATGAAGAGGAGGGAATTTAACCAGACTATGATGCCTACATTTGGTTTCACTCAAAATGTTGCATTACTGTCTTCCGCTGCTAGCTCTCATATGCAGACATCTATTCAAGGAGGAGTGAATACCGGTAATTATTCAGGAGGCAGTGGTAGTGTTGGGAGAGATTAGTCTACTTCAAAAGCAAGTGTTGAAACTTCAGTTCCATCCGAGACAATGGCTCTTTTTGGTATGTTTGTTCAGAGCTATGAAGCCTTAGTGGCAGGGGAGTTGAAAGGCAAGGGAACGACGATGGAGGATATGTATCAGGTGGACCCTGATGATCTTGAATAGACTGATATTCAATGGCAAATGACAATGTTGACTCTGAGAGCTCGAAGATTCATGGAACACACTGGAAGAAAGAACTTCGGAGGTCAAAGCTCTAACTCCAAACTGGGTTTTGATAAATCTAAGCTAAGATGTTTTAACTGCAAACAATTGGGACATTTCAAACGTGAATGTCCATTGCCAATTGTCACTAACCCGAGTAACTCTTGAGTTCCACGACTGGCATCTAGTGGGAGTAAAGAGGATATGAGTCACAAGAAAGAGACAGCTTTGATTTCTATTTTTGATTGGAGTTCTGAGGTTGAAGAGACGAGAGATGAGATTAATCAAGCATTGGTAGTTGGGTTTGTTGGACACCTTATCAATGTTGTTTAACCTCTTAAACATGAAAACGCAGCGGAATCAAAGCTTAATAATATGTTTTATAAACTGAAATTTAAAGCATATTATTTATCATCAACAAACCCAAGAACAAAGGATCAAATATATGTGAAAGAACTAGCTATCAAGCATAAATAACAACCAAATACAAACTCATGAAACTACCTTTCAAGATCTGCCAAAAACATGAGAATGAGAAAGGGAATGAAGTTATTGAATGGCCAAAACACCAAGGAAAGTGTCCTCAAGCTTGCATACCCACAAGCATCAAGCAAACACCTTTGTTGCTAGGATTTGAACACCAAAATCGACCAAAAGGGGCTACCAAAACTGAGTTTCAGCCTTAATCTTCTTCAAGAGTAGAGAGAATTTGGTGCCTTTTTGATTTGCATGTAAGAGGGAGAGCGAGATAGAGTGTGGGACTAGTTAATTGAGTCTTCACCCAAGACAAAAAAAATGAACCAACCACCTTTAAGGGGGCGGCCGAATGGGGTTCAAAATTGGGGTTTCCCCCAAATTTTTTATCATTCATTTAATTGTTACATAGTTATTTCATAAGTTATGTAATTAACCATTTAATTATATAACTCATACACTCTATTATTATTTGATGTTATTTAACCAACTTAAATAACATTACAAATAATACTCATGAACAAAATATCCCTATTAGTTGTTCCATCTCATATACAATTTATTTAGAAAACCCATTTTCTAAATTGGTGTAATTATTTAATTGCATGATCATATCATCAATTAAATATTTATTGGTGTTTGCTAAGCTTGTTATTGGGTATGACCCGACTTGGATCATAACGTAATAACCACATCAATGTTCTATGTGTCTTGGGCCTAAAGAATCCAACAATCTTTCACTTGCACAAGATTCATAGAAGATTGATGCAAGCAGTAAATACCGCCTAACAACGGTTTACTACCCTTAATACGCATGACTAAAAGCCATTCAATAACATCATCCCCTTCAAGTATTCAACTTGAAATGATTTAGGTGAATCAATCATTTATCCTTTTGTTACAAATGTCATGTTAAATTCAAGGACACAGAATGATCATTCCTTGTTGATTTAACTTAATCAGGCCTTAGACATCTTGCTATCAACGAATAAGAGGAACAAATTCCATCTTGACTATGTACGTTTCTCACAATCACCTTGTGTCACACCTGAACGTAGCCTTATGTACTGTCCATTATTTCAGAGCAGTGAAGAACTAGCTCAAGGTATAACACTTTGGTGAATATCAAAACCAAATATGTATCTCAAGTCGGAGGATACCAAATGATACTCATCTTTACTCAAATTTACTTATGATCAATCAAGAAGATTCCATGTAGTAAAATTTGAGACACGGGTCAGTCCAAAATTCGTATCCCAAAAATATCTATGAACCTTGGCAGCAACCAATTGCTCTATATTCATGCCTTATGAATATCCACCAATCCATGTTCATAATAGTCTTACGTTCATATTTATTACCGCAAACATGACCGACTACGGACATTTAGAATAATAAACATATTCATGGATGTATACATGCTAAAAGGAAAATAACTCAGAATATCACAAATATATGAAAGAGTTAAATGTTACATTGTTCCAAACTTTTAAATACTAAACAGATCAATTCCCAACCACTAGAATATCGAAGTCCTAAGGCACAAGTATGACTTTCATGCTTTGCCCTTTCAAGGAGCTTCGTGAGTGGATCCGTAATGTTTTGATCAGTGTGAACTTTACGAATACATATCTTTCCTTTTTCAACTTCATCCCTTATGTAGTTGAATCTCTGCTCAATGTGTCTAGTCTTATGATGTGCACAGGGTTCCTTGATTTGAGCAATCCACTCTCGTAATCACAAAAGATTTCTAGGGGGTCTTGAATGGTAGAGACCACCCCCAGATTGGCAATAAGTATCTTTATCCATGCAACTTCCTGAGCTGCTAATGAGGCGGCTATGTATTCGGATTCTGTAGAGGACAATGCTACCACGTCTTGTGTTGAACTCTTCCAGGACAAGGCTCATCCATTCATAATGAAGACATACCCCGATTGTGATCGAGAATCATCTCGATCAGTTTGGAAACTCGCATCCGTGTTACCCTTTACAACGAGTTCCTCTTCATCAGATCCGTATATTAGAAACATATTCTTAGTCCTCCTAAGGTATTTCAATATACTTTTAACGGCCATCAAATGGCTATTACCTGGATTCTGCTGATATCTACTTGTCATGCTTAACGCGCATGACACGTCCGATCTAGTGCATATCATCGCATACATGATGGATCCTATAGCAGACGCATATGGGATGTCCTTCATTCGATCTTGCTCATCCTTTGAGCTTGGACATTGAGATGTACTCAATATTGTCCCTCTTTGAATATGTACCATACATTTCTTAGAGTTTTCCATCTTGAACCTTTTCAAGATTTTTTAAATATATGCACTTTGGTTTAAACCTATCAACCGCCTCGATCTGTCCATATAGATCCTTATTCCCAAAATATAGGCAGCTTCACCGAGATCTTTTAAGGGAAAACAACTTCCAAGCCAGGTTTTAACGCCTTCCAAGGTTGGAATATCATTTCCAAAAAATTGTATGTCATCAACATACAATACTAAGAATGTAATTATGCTCCCACTCGCCTTCTTATATACACAAGCCTCGTCAGCGTTCTTGATGAAACCAAATTTCTTGATCTCTTCATCAAAACGTTGATTCCAACTTCTCGATGCTTGTTTCAATCCATAGATTGATCTCTTTAACTTGCATACTTTATTAGGATGTCGTGGATCGACAAAACCATTTGGTTGAACCATATGGACAGTCTCTTCGAGATGTCCATTAAGAAAAGTGGTTTTGACATCCATTTGCCAAATCTCATAGACATAATATGCAGCTATGGCAAATAATATCCTAATTGACTTTAGCATTGCCACAGGCGAGAAGGTTTCATCATAATCAACTCCTTGAGTTTGAGTGAAACCTTTTGCTACAAGTCGTGCTTTATAAGTATACAAGTTTCCATGCATATCTGTTTTTTCTTGAAAACCCACTTGCATCCAACCGGTTTGGAGTTAAGTGGAGGGTCAACCAATTCCCAAACTTGGTTGTCATACATGGATTGCATCTCTATGTTCATGGCTTCCAGCCATTTATAACAATCCGAATTAGACATTGCATCATGGTATGTAGTTGGCTCATCGGAGTCAACCACGTAGCATCCATTCATGAAAAATCCGTATCTTTCAAGTGGAATGCTAACCCTACCAGGTCTGCGAACGTTTTGTGTGTATTGATCAACCTCTTGATCATCATCAACAACCTCTTGTTGATTGCTAGTGTCAACCAAACATGTATCGGCTTATGGATCTTGATCCTCATCAAATTTCACTGTTCTATACGTCATTCCTTCCATAAGGAACTTAGCTTCCAAGAACTCTGCCTTTCGAGCAATAAATACCTTTTGCTCTGTTGGATCAAAGAAGTAGTATCCTATACAGTCTTTAGGATATCCAATAAATATACACTTAGTGGATCGACTTTCCAACTTGTTTTGGGTGTTTAGCTTAACATAAGTGTTGATACATATATGTCCCTAGGTTATGATTTGAATGTAATAGATCTTGTTTGTCTGATTATGATGTAATGTTTGAAATGATTAATGAAATGATATTGATTGTTTGTGATTGATAATGTTTAATATTTCATTAATGAGTCGATGATGAATTCGTTAATTAGGTTTGTGGTTGGTTGAATGGTTACACTTAATGTTATATTAATTAATACATTCAAACTTAACACAATGAAGTTCTCATGCGAATGGCCCATGCGAATGGACCACACGCATGAATAACTTCATACGATTGACTCAGTCGCACGACTGAACCAGGAGACTGGATCAGTCGTATGACTGTAACATAAGATTGGCTCAGTCGCACGACTGAACACTCAGTCATGCGAATGAATCAACAGCATGGTTCAATCGCACGACTGAACCATACTTATGGTTCAGTCGCACGAATGAACAATACTAACCTATAAATACAACCCAATTCGTGTAAAAACGTAAGCATTCATTCTATTTCGACTCCAGACGTACCCTAGCCGTCCAGAAGCCTCCCAATTTGTTCTCCAAGTTCATAGAACACATTAAATCGATTCTCAATCGATTCTTAACGTTAGATTCAATACTTTATTGATTCTTCGTGTGTTCTCACTGATTGGATCGCCAATCAAATAGGATTCCGCACTATTTGATCTGGTTTACACGCTAATCACTCGGTATTTCGTTCAAATACCAGGTCCTAACAAGTGGTATCAGAGCTTTGGCTCTTGATTACGTGTGATTCAATCAAGATTGATAAAAAGTTTGTGTTTTTACACTAAAAAATGCAATATTTTGTGTCAAAAGTGATCTTGGACGTTCCCTGCTCATCAAAGTTTGGTTTCTACGGACTTAGGCGATTAGAGTTTGCAAAATTTCGAATTTTTATGGCTAAAACACGTTTAACCTAGAAATTTTCGCAAAACAGCAGCTTCAGTTGCACGAGTGAGCCATTCGCACGACTGGACTTCATTCGCATTGCTCAGACGCACGATTGGACCTAGTCGCATCTCCATTCGTACGATTGAACCATTCGTTCGCAGTGTTCATACGCATCAGCTTCATTCGCACGACTGAACCAATCGCTTAGTTCAGCCGCACGATTGAACCAGTCGCATAGTTCATTCGCACGTATAGCCCAGTCGCATCCTTCAGTCGCACCAGTTGACAGTTTGTTTTAGTAGACTTAAAGTTATTCAACATGGAAGATCAAATGTCAGCCTTTACTGCTGGGAAGGACTCTAGGATCCAGAACCTGCTGTTACTTGAGAGTGAGGTGGGTAATCATAATAAACCACCAAAGCTCTTAACGTTAGATGAGTTTCCCCACTGGAAACAACGTTTTGAGATCTACCTCAATGGAGTGGATCCAAATCTGTGGGAAGCTATCGAGATTGGGTATAGTACGCCGGTGGGAGCCGATGGAGTAAAGCTTACTTTAGGAGAGATGACAAACGCGCAGAAGGTTAAGTATAATGCAGAGAAGAGAGTCTATGCATTGATCACACAGTCTATCCCTAAAGACATTTTCCACCAGTACTCAGAGAATAAGCAGGCCAAGAAACTATGGGATGAGCTGGAAAAGAGGTACGACGGGAATGCTTCGCTGAAGGCAATCAAGGCTAAGGAGTTAAAGAAAAATTTGATAACTTCTCATCGATGGGAAACGAGAGTTTAGACGACGTTATTGATAGATTCTACCATCTAATGAGTGAACTGCATGCACATGGGGTAGCTATTACCATGGAAGAAAAGGTGACAAATTTCGCAGACGGATTGCCGGAAAGGTGGGCTTCATTCGTGTCTAACCTGAGACAGAATGAAATGCTGGCAAAGCTGGATATCAATGACTTCATTCTAAAGCTGCGAGAAGAAGCACTTAGGATGAAGTACAGAGCTCAAAAGTCTTCGTACACTCAGAATCCAGCTTTGTACAATGCCACGCCTCAAGTTAAGACATCTGGAGCACCTCTCCAGACTGCATTTGTGTCTAGCTCATCTGGTCCTTCACATGCTTCTCCTTCAGGATCAGACACGTCAGGGTCTACTTGTACCCATTATATTGGATCTGAAGCAAATGCTACTAGACTGAAGACCGAGAACCTCGGTAATGTGACTGTGGAAGTAGCTCGAGAGCACATGGATCTCTTGGCAGCAGTGGTTCATTCCTATGATGGACTTGTTGCTGGGAAGATTGGAAACTACCATCTGGCAGATGAGGACTACGAGCAGGTGGACGAGATGGAGCTGGAGAGGATGGACATTATGTGGGCTTTAGCTAGTGCTGTCCGGAGGGCGAAGAAGTTTGTGAAAAAGACCGGACAGAACTTGGTAGCCACTAAGGATACCATTTTTGGCTTTGAAAAGAGTAAAGTGACCTGCTTTAACTGTGGAGAAAAGGAGCACTTCAAGAGAGAATGTGTGAAGCCAAAGAAGACGGGTAACGGGAACCCATTCTCGTCCTTCACTCGTCAAGACAAGCAAGCTACTAGTTCTACTTCATCAAGCAAGGATCCAAAAGCCTTGACTGCTCATGATGATGAAGGACAGGACAGGAGCTTTAGGTTTGTCTCTCCAGGGGAATCAAACATTGCAAGTGTAGGAGACTTAGACGATGATTCCGCGAGTGAGGGAGATATAGCAGTTGAGATAGCGATGTCAAATAGTGAAGAAGCAACTGCAACTGTGGTCAGCTATAAGCCTGAAGAAGGGACTACCACAGCAAAGACAAAATCAACAGAATCACCAGAACCAGAGACATCTGATGCTGCATTGATGGCTAACTCTTCTGAACCTACTCAGGTAAGTACCACTGACCAAATGTTTGATAATCATGCTTGTTCTGATTGTAATACTTTTAGAAATAGCATAGATGAAAAATTTGTTAGGTTATTAGATCATAATGATAACTTAGTAAAAGATTTGCAACTGTGCACTGAGGCTAATAGAGTATTAAAACAAAATGAGCATAGTTACAAAGAAAAGATAGACCTTTTGACTAAACAGCTTAGGGAAACTGAAGTAGTTGCATTTAACCAAGCTAATGACATTAGGTACTATCTAAACTCCCTAGAAGACATTAAGAAGCAAAAGGCAGTTCTAGAAGTAGAAGTAAACTCATTAAAACAGAAACTGCACAGTTGGACAAGTTCATCACACATAGTCCAAAAGTGAGAGAAAGAAACAACGGGGAGGGTTTGGGTTATAAAGTGGTTCCACCACCACCTGAGACCTTGATGAACACTAAGACTAGACCAATAAATAATAACCCCATCAAGGATCATGTGGTGTCTACTCCTCTTGTTAGTGATCCCGATTCCTCATGTTCATCAATTGAATCTGGAACCAAACAAAAGGAGGCCACTTCCAAGGCAAAGGGTAAAATGCCTTGCGTTAATCTGGAAAAAGAATTTGAAAAGATTAATATAAAGTCAGGGTCAAACAGAGTCAAAGCGAAAACCTAAAAAGACTTCTAATGTTAATCTTTCACAAGTTTCAAGTCAAAAACCAGTTAACCAAAAAGAAAAAGATGTTAAAAATGTTAAAACAATTAATTTTGTTAAACAAGAGAAAACATCAAAAGAACCAGAGTCAAAACCTAAATTGAGTGATGTTACTAGAGTGTCACACACATCTCCACAAAGAAAGTTTAATCATAAAGTTGATAGCAGGTCGTGCTACAACTGTGGAGAGTGTGGACATATTGCTTCCTATTGTCCTTACTATCAGACACCTAGGAAGAAGATTGAACTTCAGGATTCAAAACCTAGGTTTTCTAAGAGGAGTTCTTTAACTCCACCTAAAAGAACTAGTGAACCTAAAGTTCAACCCGTTAGCCAGTCGACTGTTTATCACAAACAGGCATTGCACAAATCTGGCTTATGGAAAGAGAAGTCATCCTCTGTGTCTGATAATGATGACAAGAAGGAACCTGAGCTACCCTCACCCTCTAAGGGTCAATGGGTTGAATTCATGATGTGTGATGCCTCTGGGAAACCCAAGCCAGTAAAGGCTTGGGTTCCTAACCTAAACTAATCTTTTTCATTGTATGTGCAGGGTGTTCGCTACAGTGCTGAAACCAACACGTGGATTGTAGACAGCGGAGCATCCAGGCACATGACAAGAAACAGGGCTCTTTTATTAAACGTCAAGCAAATAAAAGGAGGGCATGTTTCGTTTGCTGGAAACAAGGGAGGCTATATCACAGCTCAAGGAGAAGTGGGAAATCAGAAAGTTAAGTTTGATAAGGTGAACTACGTTCAACAACTTCAAAACAACTTACTTTCTGTTTCCCAAATCTGTGATAAGGGATTTAAAGTCATATTCGACAACAAGAAGTGTTACGTGCTAAAGAAAGACTACGTGATTCCAGAGGACCAAGTTCTGATGACAGCTTCAAGATATAAAGACCTTTATGTTTTGGATCTGTCAACAGCTTCTACAACAGATCATGAGGTTCAGTGCTTTCTGTCTAAAGCTACTGAGAAGGATTCCATCTCCTGGCTACTGAGAAGGATTCCATCTCCTGGCATAGGAGAATGTGCTTTCAATAGAACTTCCTCTTGAACTTCTTCACATGGATCTGTTTGGTCCAGTCAGTACAAAGAGCATTGCAGGCGACTTGTACAGTTTTGTGGTTACTGATGACTACTCAAGGTTTTCTTGGGTAATGTTTCTGAAGTCCAAATCAGAAACATTTGAGTCATTCAAGGAGTTAGTAACCACACTGGAATCTCTCTACAAGCTGAAGGTGAGACAAGTACGCTCAGACAACGGGACTGAATTCAAGAATCAGTGGATGGAGGCTTACTGCAAGGAAAAGGGAATTGTGCATCAATTCACTTCTACCTACACGCCTCAGATGAATGGCGTTGCTGAGAGAAAGAACAGAAGCTTGATAGAGACAGCACGAACAATGCTGGCAGACTCGAAACTGCCTATCCAATTCTGGAATGAGGCAGTGGCTAATGCATGTTATACACTGAATCGAGTTCTGATAGTCAAGCGCCACGGAAAGACATGTTACGAGCTACTACAAAGACGCAAACCGAATTTGGAGTACATTGAACCATTTGGCGCGCCGTGCACACTTCTGAAGAAGACTCAAGAAGGTAAATTTAGTGAGAAGGCTGATTAAGGGATCTTTCTAGGATACAACATACCGAACAAGAGAGTTTACAACAACTCAACGGGTCTAGTAGAAGTGTGGTGTAATGTTGATGTTCAGAGATATACCACACCACCTACTGGCAAAGGACCCGCCTACTTTTTCGACTATGATGGATTCTTCAAGTCCTTCAACATTCCTATCCCTCCTTCGGATGATGAGTTAGCTACTCGAATGATGTATGATATCTTGAATACACCATCTCATGATTCAACATCATCTAGCTCACAGGGAGAATCATCTACTCAGTCAGGGGGAGTAGTCGACAACAGTGACTCCTCCTCAGAAGATGAAGCTGAAGAAGATGATCAGAACAGTCAGGAGGAACAGGTTCCAGTTCCTGAAAGTCCACAAGCATCAAACAGTGATGCACCTTCGACTTTGGAACCTCAAACTCCAACTACCTCAGATGCAGAACCTAATGTTCATAATCTTGGCTCTGAGGTAGCTGTTCCTACTACTCCAGGATCACGTCTAAACGTCTATCATCCCTTAGACAATGTCATTGGGGATGTCAGATCAGGAGTAGCTGTACTCAGCTGATTATGCCTCAGTTATGGAAAAGGGATACATTCATGATGGTGCTTATCGGTGTTTTGTCTCGCAGTTTGAGCCAAAATACGTCAGTGATGCACTAAACGATGAGGCGTGGGTGAGTGCCATGCAAGAAGAACTTCTTCAGTTCAAGAAGTTAGGTGTATGGACTCTGGTAGATAGACCTAAAGGTGCTAAGGTCATTGGCACCAAATGGGTCTTGAAATGCAAGAAGGATGACCAAGGGGTCATTATCAGGAACAAGGCTCGACTGGTGGTTCAGGGATTTCGCCAAGTCGAGGGGATTGACTACAATGAAGTGTTTGCACCCGTGGCACGGATGGAAACCATTCGTATCTTCCTTGCCTATGCATCGTACATGAAATTAAAGTCTACCAATTAGATGTGAAGAGTGCATTCCTTCATGGGAAATCAGAGAAACAGTCTATGTCAGTCAACCCGAGGGATTTGAAGATCCTTATCATCGGGATAGAGTTTACAAACTCGACAAGGCTTTATACGGGCTTCATCAAGCTCCAAGAGCCTGGTATGAGAAACTCTCGACTCATCTTGTGAAACACGGCTTTCGCAGGGGAGTCATTGACTGCACGCTGTTCATCAAAGAAAAAGATGGAGACCTACTGCTCGTACAGATCTATGTCGATGACATAATCTTCGGTTCAAAGAACGAAGAGTTATGCAAAGAGTTTGAAGCAGTTATGAAGAAAGAGTTTGAGATGAGTGCTATGGGGGAGATGAAGTTCTTTCTCGGGTTACAGGTGGATCAGACACCAAATGGGATCTTTCTACATCAGACCAAGTATGTAGGAGACATTCTCAGTCGTTTTGACATGGAGAATGCTTCTGCTGCTGGGACTCCACTTGCTACGAATCATGATATAGCACCTGATGAAAATGGAGATCTAGTGGACGCCACAATGTACCGAGGAATGATTGGATCCCTCATGTATCTCATAGCCTCAAGACCTGATATCATGTATGCTACATGTTATGTTCTAGATATCAGGCTAAGCCTAAGGTGAACCATCTGATCGGGTCAAGAGGATTTTTCGTTATCTGAAGGGTACACCCACACTTGGGTTGTGGTATCCTCATGATGATGACTTTGAGCTCACGGCGTATAGTGACTCGGATTACGGGGGCTGCAAGATGAACTACAAGTCTACATCAGCAGGGTGTCAATTCTTTGGGAGGAGATTAGTTACCTGGCAGTGTAAGAAGCAGACATCGGTTGCATTGTCAACCTGTGAAGCCGAATACGTTGCTGCTGCAAGTTGCTGTTCACAAATCATCTGGATTCAACAGCAAATGCGGGATTACGGTTTAAAGTTTTCTTCTACTCCTATTTTTGTTGATAACTCTGCTGCAATTGCAGTAACTAAAAATCCGGTCCAACATCCAAAGACCAAACACATCGGTATTAAATACCATTTCATAAGAGACTGTTTTGAAAGAACTTAATTGATGTGGTAAAAATTAATACTGATTTTCAACGCGCTGACCTCTATACTAAAGCCTTTGATAAACCACATTTTCAATATTTGTTAGAGGTCAACGGCGTTAAAAAGAAAAGTGATGTTATTCCTGATGATGATCATGTGTAGTCCGATGTAGTTTAGTTAATTTTTCTTTTTTATTTTATTTTCATTATTTATTTTAGGTTGTTTAAATTAAAGTCATGTTATTTCGCTGTTTATTAAAATCCTAAAATAATTAAACCAGTTATAATTTTAGTATGTTAGGGGGAGAATAAGTCAGCCAATAACATTATTAAAAAAAAAAAATAAAACGAGGGAGAAGGAGTGGATAGCTGATATAAGGTAGATCGTATCTGTGATACCGATTCAAAACCTTTGGAAAATGATAGTACACAGGAACAAATCAAAAGGGACTTTAAAAACTTAATTTAGAAAAGATGCAAAATTTAAAGTATAAGTCTGTGTAGTCTAAGCAATATAAAAGGGAAGATGATAGAAAAAATGGTAACTACTAAGGTAACACAACGAGAGTAGACCTAGAGGTTGCTAGACCACAAATGATATGTCGGTAGATTCAACACAATAGATGACTAGACCTGACTGGTGATCTCAAGATCAAACTAAGTTGTTCAACTGACTGTGGGCTTCCATCTTATCACTGGTTAACACAATCAACAATACTCCAATAAGGGGTAATGAGCATGTAAACGCCACGAATGTGTGCGGATGACCATAAATAGAGCAAAGCACGAAAAAAATGAAAGACAAATGCTATCAAGCTAATGACTTATGTTGTTGGTGCATTTTGTGCAAAATAAAATTAAGCTGCTCTAACAAGGAGATAGGTTGTGTGCCTCTCTGCTGTGCGATGGCACTGACCTGAGGATAAGCATAACCTAGATATTCTAGAATTCATTGTTGTTTGCCGCCTCTCTGCTGTGCGATGGCACTGACCTGAGGATTGGCTTCTCTTTGAAAGCTCTAAGAATAGTCTCTTCTTGTAATAATACCCGTAGACCGCTCAAAAGCTCCTGAGGAATGTTGATTACCATATAAGTGTGGGATCCACAAATGTTAGTTGAAATAATTAAACCTAAAACTATCACCAGTTTGTGTCTAAAGTCTGTGTATGGATTTAAGAGGACAAACATATTGACAATCATTGTGGCTGCAATTCTTGAAAGTTCAAATCAATGTGGGAATCTAATAGTTCCAGTATGATTTCCTAAATTTGCTAACGACTCTGGATGAAAACAAGAATTGAGCATCAAAAGATTTTGATAACAAGTCCCAAATGATTTGACTGGCCTGTATGATTCCAAAATTGAATTGGTCCAGGTGTGGTCAATCTAAGTTGAAGCTGCCTATTCCGGAACCAAATCCCGTAGATTTCTATCTTAGGATTTATCTCTCACAAAAAGCCAAAAACAAGTTTTATTTTTGTACTTTAGTTTAATCTTCTAATTTATTTAGTCATTTTAGCTTGTTTGTTAGTCGGACTACTTCATGAAAATCAGTATGGGATCAACTCACTAAAAGGGTCATGTCTGAGATGACCACATGTGTTTTTTTAAAGTTCAAAAGGGTCACGTCTGAGGTGACAAAGTGTTTAAAAGGGTCACGTCTGAGGTGACTAAATTGTTTAAAAGGATCACGTCTAAGGTGATCAAAAAGTTTCAAGTTAAAATAATCATGTCTGAGATGATCAAAAGCTCATAATGTTAATTTCAAAAGTTAAAAAGGTCTTAAATGTAAAATGTTCAAAATGGCAGAAAATTTAATAAGTATGACCCATTCGCACGATTGGACCATAAGTATGGACCAACCATGCGAATGGATCCCATTCGCACGACTGGACATGAGATTGAGCCATTCACCCGAATGGGTTGTCAGAATGATCCATTCGACCGAATGGAAGGGTGCGAATGAGTCAGTCGACCGACTGGGAGTCAGTCGGTCAACTGAAGATGCGAATGAAAGGGTACGAATGAGTCAGTCGACCGACTGGACCTCAGTCGGCCAACTGAATGCGACTGACTGGGCCAATCGCACGACTGAGCTTCATTCGCCCGAATGAACTGAGCGAATGAGGCCAGTCGGCCGATTGAACTCAGCTTCAGTATTTAAAGGACCACAGTCGATCGCATTTCACTCATCACCCTCAATCGCTCCCAAATCGCACTTTGTACCGTTACTCTGCCAAAATTTCTCTAGATCCTATTTTCATCTTGTTGTTGATTCTCTGACTTTCGTTGACGTTTATACAGGTAGATGGCAGTGAACTCTCACCGAAATCTGAAGAATGGAACCCTAATTTTATGATGTTCGAGTGAAAACAAGAAACGGATTGTACATGACCTAATAACCTACCTAAACTAAGCAAAATGTTAAAATTAAGTTTAATAGGTTATTAGTGACAAGATGGCGAGTCTATTGAACCGGTAACCCATGTTAAATCACTTGGTTTGGTCAAGATTCGAACCCCAGGCAACTGAACAGTGGGACAGGCGACTGGTCATCCGGATGAACTCCAATCGCACGACTGAATCTTGCGATTGGGTCAATCGGCCGAATGCATCATGCGAATGAACTCAGTCGGCCGACTGAACCAATCGCAGACTCAGTCAGCAGTTTGAACTCAGTCGCATGTCTCATTCACCCGAATGAGCTCAGTCGCATAAAAGGACAACCGACTGACTTCATACGCATGATTCATTCACATGAATGCATCAGAATGAATTTTAACATTACACTTAGAACTGAATTTTGATGTATTATGTACTAATGGTTTTGTGTCTTGTGTTTCAGGAAAATGGCTGATAGATGGTCCATTAATCCAAAGCACAACATATGTGCTCATTTGGATCATACGACTCGGAATGGGGCCGAGTTTATAGAGATTATAGCTTTCCTTAGACGTTCCCGGATACATAAGGCCATATCTACACCGTGTACGCCTTACAAGTCGTTACATCAGGCATTCTGGGAGAATGCCTCAGTTGATCGTTCTCGTGAGCCTTACAGTATACAGAGCTCCATTCATGGTCATGATATTGAGGTTACAGCTGCTGATATCCAGAGAGTTCTTGAGTTTGGGGACGATACTGATCACCCCACCAGATTACATCCACTTACTGTTAGAGGCTGCTTTCTCAGGATTAAGTACGCTGGGGACATAAACTCAGGTGTGCTCAACAAGAGCAACCTGTGCCCCCAGTACAAGTACTTGGCGCATGTGATCCTGAAGTGTATTGCTTCCAGGAGGGGTGGGTTCAATGACCTATCAGATTCAGAATGCCTATGTGGCACTGGTGCTGAACCACCCCTTCAGCTTCTCGAGCATGATCTTTTCTTATTTGGTGGAGAACCTGGAGGCTAAGGGGAAGGAGGGTTTTTGTATGTACCCTAGGTTTCTGCAGCTGATCTTCAACGAGAAGCTGCCATTACTTCCCAAGGAGAGCCATGATGCGGTTGCTTTGGAGATTATGGATGACACGACTTTAGGTCGTATGAGAGTGTATAGGGGCATGCAGGTAAAGCCCCAAGTGTAAAGATTGATCGGCCATCTGGCCAATGAGAGATATGTGGCGCCAGGGAGACGCAAGTGGCGTCATGATGATAGTGATTCAGACGACGAGAGGCTATTGCTCCCAGAGCATGATTCCGATGATGACGACAGCGGGGATGCTGGGGATGATATGCCTACTCCACCAAGGGGCACAGCTTCAGATGTTATACCTCCAGTGTCTGCCCCAGCTAGTGACATAGCCGAGTCTGCTGGTTTCCATCAGGACTTTATTCCTGGTGAGGAGGAAGAGGAGTCGGACGAGGAGCCCTTGACAAGAACTGTGGGAAGCTAGGTTGTTCCCACAGAGTATGGACTAAGGGCGGTTGGTGAACGCCCAAGAGATTCAGGAGAGACAGCTGCTGATCCTAGCTATGCACCTGAGTCAGCTAGCCGTGTTGTAGGGGGAGCATCCACCTCGACGGGAATGAGGAGGAAAAGGATGGCTCAGCCCCACGGCCAGAAGAAGAAGAAGAGACGACTGACCTTTGTTACCACCACAGCCACTACATCTACCACCACCACTACCACCCAGACAGCCACACCATCCACCACCACAGCCACCACAGCTACTACTACTACCTCCACACCTCTCACCACTGTACAGATGCCATCTACCACCATATCTTTCACTCCCACATCACCTCCACCATTTCACAAACCCAGCCCCATCTTCACTACAACCACCACCACCACCACTACCCACCAAGCAGGACCCTCAGCCCATCCCTCACACACATATGGATCACCTCTACCTCCAATTGGGGTAGAGGAACAGCTTTCTGCGCTTAACCGAATGGTGATGCGTCTATTAGCTGCTGACGAGGAGAAGACGGCTCAGATCCGCTAGCTAGCTGACCTTACTGCTGCCCAGTCTCACCAGATCTCCGAGCAGGCTCGAGTGATTGAGGAGTAGGCCCAACAAATGGCTGCTCAGAGCCATGAGATCGGCCAAATCCAGGAGCAAAGTGTCACATCTACCAAGAAGATAGAGGAGTTGGAAGAGGCGAAGAGGACAATCATGTTAAAGCTAAAGGGATCTAAGGAGGAGCCCCTGAAGATCAAAGAGGGAGACGGAGATGATGGTGATGATGATGATGAGGATGACGATGAGGATGATAAAGATGAGACTGAGGAGGATGAGGGGACTGAAGAAGAGAGAACAGAGGAGAAGGATGAAGATGATGATGCAGAAGGAGGAGTTGCAGCTGCATCGGCCTCTGCTCAAGGTCAGGAGAGGAGATCCAAGAATAGACAAGACCAACAAGCTTCCTCCTCTGCTCCACCAAGTGATGACCCGATGATCCAGGACAAAAGTAAAGATTAGATGTTTATGTATTTAATTACTTTTGTAGTTGAATCATGTATTTAAACCTATGTATTCAATGTTTATATTAAGTTTAATGCATTTCTGTTTTGATTAATTACTAATGGTTGATGTGTTGAATGTTTAAATCAAACAAATCCAAATTACCAAAGGGATGAGTTTGATGTTGCTCCCCTTCAGCAGGTCAAGACTCAGTTGACTATGATTCTTGATCTGCAAGGGATCGTAAGGAGGTCGGTGAGTTATACCCTGGAAGAAGGGGAAATAATTCACGACCTATCAAATGAGCAACTAGCAGAGATCTTCAAGCTCAATCCAGATGAGATTGTGAAGGATGCTCCGACGTGCGACTCGACTAGTGACGAAGAGCTCAACGATGTTGATGAAATAGAGATTGAAGATGTCACCGCCGAGCACTACCCTTAGTATGCTGACAATGAGGGAAATGTGGTCCCCAATCTGGGTGAATCCCTTGTTAGCGATACATTTGAGGTGTTAGACAAAATGGAGCAAGAGTCAGAGAAGATAGAGGAAACGACCCAAGCCTCAAATGATGATGTTGATATCCGAAAGGCTGAATGGGCTGCGTGTTTTGAAGAAGTTAGAGCCCAATGCGCTGCACCTAAACAGGATGCCTACACCAAACTCTACAGAGTCAAGAAACATCATAAGGTGTCTGGCAGGATCATAGCGTGGGCGTATTTTGAGGACCTTAACGTATATGCAGTTAAGAGAGAAAAGGGCATAGAGTACTTCAGATTCCCACATGATCAGAAGACTCTACCAGGTTTTGAGCTCAACCAGCTGGCAAAACTGAAGCTGTTATATGCTGACCCGAGGAAGATGTCAGGCTGGTTTGAGGCTGCCCTAAGGAAGGAGTACCACACCAGGTGGGTTAACTTCAGACCCCAACAGCCTACAAGGTATATCAGAAGGTCTGAAGTTGATGCCATTACTGGAAAGCCAAAGATAGTGTTGAAGTGGAGTCCTCCGCGCACGATGTCAAGAATCCCTCTAAGGGAAATGCCACAGGACTTCACTCCACACTTTAAGTGGTGGTACTATGATTGGAGGACAGGAGAAGCGGTCATAGTCCTAAACAAAAAGGGCCAAATGGATACTATCAGGGTATTCGACCCAATGTGGCTTACCAACTTGTCAACTAATGATGTCTATACTCTATACAAGTGGCCACTGTTCTATGATACGCAGGATATTGTACAAGCCCTCCAGTTCCAGAATGTCATAAGACTCTGCTTCGCGTTTGAGATTCACGCGGGAGTCACAAAAGAGGAGAAGTACAAGAAATATGAGGAGGTGATGCAGAAAACAAGACATTAGAGAGATCTAGGTCCAAGGGGGAGTTTGTTGATACATATATGTCCCTAGATTATGATTTCAATGTAATAGATCTTGTTTGTTTGATTATGATGTAATGTTTGAAATGATTAATGAAATGATATTGATTGTTTGTGATTGATAATGTTTAATATTTCATTAATGAGTCGATGATGAATTGGTTAATTAGGTTTGTGGTTGGTTGAATGGTTACACTTAATGTTATATTAATTAATACATTCAAACTTAACACAATGAAGTTCACATGCGAATGGCCCATGCGAATGGACCACACGCATGAATAACTTCATACGATTGACTCAGTCGCACGACTGAACCAGGAGACTGGATCAGTCGTATGACTGTAACATAAGATTGGCTCAGTCGCACGACTGAACACTCAGTCGTGCGAATGAATCAACCGCATGGTTCAATCGCACGACTGGACCATACTTATGGTTCAGTCGCACGAATGAACAATACTAACCTATAAATACAACCCAATTCGTTTAAAAACGTAAGCATTCATTCTATTTCGACTCCAGACGTACCCTAGCCGTCCAAAAGCCTCCCAATTTGTTCTCCAAGTTCATAGAACACATTAGATCGATTCTCAATCGATTCTTAACGTTAGATTCAATACTTTATTGATTCTTCGTGTGTTCTCACTGATTGGATCGCCAATCAAATAGGATTCCGCACTATTTGATCTGGTTTACACGCTAATCACTCGGTATTTCGTTCAAATACCAGGTCCTAACAAGAATCGTGAAGTCACTGGATCGGTAAACATCCGAGCATGTTCTTGACGGAAGGATAAACAACAGCAAACCCAAGAGACAATCAATAACACGAACTATAATATAGTGGTTTCATTGATAAAACCTAACGATTACAAGCTCGTTACAACATAAGAATCAAGACTCTTGGCAAGGGGAGATCGAGCATGATCTCCCCTCTCATCCAGCAGCCCTAGGCCCCGGGCAGACTCCCTCCCCAAACCCTTGATCTCTCTACACATTGAAACTGGTATATATAGGCCTCGGCCCATATTAGATGCGACTGGGCCCATTCGTGCGATTGGACCATGCGTATGGTTCAATCGTACGACTGGACCATGCGTATGGTTCAGTCATACGACTGGACCATACTTATGGTTCAGTCTTACGACTGTCCCAATCGCATCTCTCAGTCGCACGACTAGCCCATTAGTAAGGCTCAGTCGCACGACTGAGTCTCATTCGCATATGCTCCTACGAATGACCCAGTTTCATGTGTTTACAACATATCAGGTGTTTTACATTAAGCCTAGACTATTCGACAAGCGACGGACACACTATATATGACAATATATGCTCCAACAATAAGCTTCACAACCTTTTAAATATGATAGCGATAGAACTCTTCCATGCCATATTTCAAAAGGTGTTGAATCCAGTTTCTTGGTCGGGGCCATATTCAAAATACGAGCCGCGGAGAGCAATGCAAAACCCTAAAATGATAGAGGTAGTGAGCTTATATCCATCATAGATCGAACCATATCCAATAGGATTCGGTTTCTCCTTTCAGACACACCATTATGTTGTGGTGTTCCGGGTGGAGTAAGTTGTTAGACAATCCCACAACCTCTTAGATGATCCTGAAAGGCCTCACTGAGGTATTCACCTCCTCTATCTGAACAAAGCACTTTGATATATTTGTTGAGTTGATTTTCTACTTCATTCTTGAAGATTTTGAACATTTCAAAAGCTTCATATTTATGTGTCATCAAGTACACATAACCATAGCGACTGTAATCATCGGTAAAGGTAATGAAGTATCTTTCACCATTTCTTGTCACTGTCTTAAAAGGACCACATACATCCGAATGTATGATTCCCAATAAGTCTTTTGCCCTCTCGTTAGTACCACTAAAGGGTGACTTGGTCATCTTACCTTGTAAACAAGATTCACACTTATCAAATGAACCATTTTCATTTGTTTTCAAAAGACCATTCTTTTGAAGTCTTTGAATCCGATTCTTGTTTATGTGATCAATATAAAAATGCCAATGATATGAATCACTCAAACCCATTTTAAGTTTCTTGGTGCTTGTTTGGTATAATGAGTTATTAAAGAATGAATCATCATGAACCAATTCATAGATACCATTAAAAGGCATAGCCTTAAAATAATATACATCATCCATACAAACATAAATACCATTGTTTACAAACTTTAAATCATAACCACATTGTTTTAAAAGGGAAACATAAATTATGTTCCTAGTCAAACTAGGAGCATACAAAATGTTCTTAAGAACAACTTCCAAACCATTTGAAAGTTTCAAAATGTAGTCTACTTGAGCTTTAACATCAACTTTTGCTCCGTTGCCCATGTAGAGACTTGTGTCTCCCTTCTTGAAGTGCTTATTTCTTTTGAACCCCTGCAACAAATTGCAAATATGAGTTCCACATCCGGTTTCCAATACCCATGTGTTTGAAGAAATTACATTTAAACCAATATGAATCATGAAAGTTGTACCTGAGGTTTGCCCAACATCCCTCTTGTTTCTCAATTCTTTGAGATAGGTTGGACAATTCCTTTTCCAATGTCCTATCTCACCACACTCAAAGCATGGATCGTTCTCCGTTACCTTAGGCCCTTAAGCTTAGTCTTCGGAGGTTCCGCTTTAGCCTTTCCTTTCCCTTTGCCTTTGATGTACCCCTTTCCTTTGGCAATATTTGCCTTGGGATCGGGGAATGGCCTTTTCTTATTGCCTCCCTCATTGATCGAGAGAACAAGTAGAACCTTTCTACCCATCTCTGCCTCGGTTGTTTGAGCATTGCGTGAAGCTCACCAAGGCTCTTGTCCTACCCGTTCATATTGTAATTCATTATGAACGTCTCAAACCTCTTAGTTAGGCCATTAAGGATCAAATCCGTGGCCAACTCCTTTGAGACGGGACAGTTAAACCTTTCAAGGCGATCAATGTGGCTTTTCATCGTAAGTACATAAGATGACACTGATTGGGTTTCTTCCATGCGACACGCGTGAAGCGCTCAAACCGTTTCAAAGCTCTCTACCCTAGCTTGTTGATTCAACTGGGTAATCATGTCATATGCCCGCTTCAAATCCTTTTGGAGTTCGGGAATCATAGTTCCTAACATGAGGCAAGAAACCTGCATGGAATCCTCAGTATACTGAAGCCAATCGTTATAGGCCTCAACATCCTCGGGGTCGGGTTGGTCAGGAATGGGATCGTCAAGGACATAGGTCTTTTTCTCTCGCTTGAGAACAATTCTCATGTTTCGAAACCAATCCATAAAGTTATTATGGACGGTCGGGGTGGTAGCATTATTGTTTGCGGCCATTTCTACAATAATTAACAAAGTTCATATTAGTATTTTTGAAATATTAAATTTCAATCATTAATACCCTTTTATGTCTCATAGACAATTAATAATTAAAACCTAGAATCCAACGTTACATTTAAATGATGGTTAGGTGACCTTTATCCCATTATTTAAATTAACAAGGTAGTCAACACTTGACAATTGCAACCTTTTGCAACTTCTAGCCTTATGGGATCGGTTAAACATCTTATGTTTAGTTGGCATGTAAAATCACATCAACACCATTGTACGCCATGCTTCAGTGACCCTATGCACATGGTTTCCAATTCAAGTCGTCCTACTTACACTCACGTGTGAGTTTACACATACAAGTGGTTAGGTGACCTTAATCCCACAAATACGTTAAGCCCACCTCAAACACACAAGTTCCCTAAAAGTGGTTAGGTGACCTTTATTCCACAAATAGTTCTCAAGTGATTCGAGTGTTGTGTAAAAGGATGGTGTTAAACTTGTTTCCAAAGGGATTTTAGTTTTCATTAATTCTAGTTTTGAAAACTCAATGTACCTTGTATTCGCATGCTTTCAAATACATGGTACCCTATGGTTCTCTTTTTAGTAAAACTCCTTTTATTAAAATCATTAATCCTTTTAAGAACCTTTTATTAATCATTTAATGATAAGGAACCATAAATTTTCAGCTTGTTTTGTTTGTTAATTAGTTTGTCATGCATATTCATATATCAAACAACAATCATAAAACAAACAACCAAACAAGCATAATCATACAATCACAAGTGCATAACCATAGCAACTAAGTTGACTACACTTGTCTTCCATCACAAGTGTTGTCATTTGGTGTTTCCTAAGGGTTAATAACAACACATAAGATAGGATCTTCAAAGACCCCCACTTGAAGTTGCATCCAAATGCTTCAAGTCCTTCTCTTTGTGCCTTCCTTTTGTGCTTCCAACTTGTGCATCTTTTTTTACAAAATTTATATCCTAATACAAATTTTCTAATAAATGGAAATACACCTAATCTATTTATTACATCACCATTGAATGAATAAATAAATTACAACCATATACAAACACAAAAGAATAAGTAATACAACCCATAATGAATGAAATCAACCAAAACCAAACATTCATCCAAAACCAAAACAACACAAGGTCAAGGCTAGGTTATGCACCAACATTAAACAACATATCCAACATACAAGAACCAAAATAAATCCCCATTTAACCCCAAAATTTTCGGCCAACATAAACCAAGAATTTAGGGTTTTTGCCCAAATAAAATAATCAACCATTTGACATCTATCTTTCAAGGTTTAATCATAAGCATGTATGATATAACCTTGAAAGATTGGGGATTCATTATATCATCACAAAACAGCCCCTATTAGGTTGTTTAAGTCCCATAAAACCAATTTTACAAGGACTTTAGAAGCTACTCTTCCACATATCCGGCTCTAGATGCCATTGTTGGGTTTGTTGGACACCTTATCAAAGTTGTTTAACCTCTTAAACATGAAAACGCAGCGGAATCAAAGCTTAATAATATGTTTTATAAACTGAAGTTTAAAGCATATTATTTATCATCAACAAACCCAAGAACAAAGGATCAAATATATGTGAAAGAACTAGCTATCAAGCATAAAATAACAACCAAATACAAACTCATGAAACTACCTTTCAAGAGCTGCCAAAAACGTGAGAATGAGGAAGGGAATGAAGTTCTTGAACGGCCAAAACACCAAGGAAGGTGTCCTCAACCTTGCATACCCACAAGCATCAAGCAAACACCTTTGTTGCTAGGATTTGAACACCAAATCGACCAAAAGGGGCTGCCAAAACCGAGTTTCAGCCTTGATCTTCTTCAAGAGTAGAGAGAATTTGGTGCCTTTTGATTTGCATGTGAGAGAGAGAGAGAGAGATGGAGTGTGGGACTAGTTAATTGAGTCTTCACCCAAGACAAAAAAATGAACCAACCACCTTTAAGGGGGCGGCTGAATGGGGTTCAAAATTGGGGTTTCCCCCCAATTTTTTATCATTCATTTAATTGTTAACTAGTTATTTAATAAGTTATGTAATTAACCTTTTGATTATATAACTCATACACTCTATTATTATTTGATGTTATTTAACCAACTTAAATAACATTACAAATAATACTCATGAACAAAATATCCCTATAAGTTGTTCCATCTCATATACAATTTATTTAGAAAACCCATTTTCCAAATTTGTGTAATTATTTAATAGCATGATCATATCATCAATTAAATATTTATTGGTGTTTGCTAAGCTTGTTATTGGGTATGACCCGACTCGGATCATAACGTACTAACCACATCAATGTTCTATGTGTCTTGGGCATAAAGAATCCAACATTGGTGGCTGAAATTGTTAAAGGAAAGGGGAAGGTAACTGTGAGGATGAATTTGACCCATTCAAAGGAACTTAAAGTTGAAGCTGAGCTGTCTATGAAGGGAAAAGGAAAAGAGGATGAGAGGGTGAAAGAAGGTAAATCTGAAGTGTTGGGTTTGTTGGACACTTTATCAAAGTTGTTTAACCTCTTAAACATGAAAAACACAGCGGAACCATAGCTTAATAATATGCTTTGTAAACTGAAAATTAAGGCATATTATTTAGTAACAACAAACCCAAGAACAAAGGATCAAATATATGTGAAAGAACTAGCTATCAAACATGAAACAACAACCAAAACAAACCCATGAAACTACCTTTCAAGAGCTGTCAAAACCGTGAGATTTAAGGAAGAGGATGAAGTTCTTGAACGACCAAAAACACCAAGGAAGGTGTCCTCAAGCTTCCATACCCACAAGCATCAAGCAAGCACCTTTGTTGCTAAGATTTGAACACCAAAACGACCAAAGAAGGCTGCTGAAACCACTTTCCAGCCGTGAACTTCTTCAAGAAGAATGAGAGAGTTTTGTTCTTTGGGTCTTTTGCATGTAAGAGAGAGAGAGATAGGGGATTGAGTGTATAACTAGTTAATGAAGTCTTGTTCCAAGAAAACAAATGAACCAACTACACTTTGGGGGGTGCGGCCAAATGGGTTCAAATGGGGTTTCCCCCAAAAAAGTTTTTCTTAATTTAATGGTTAACTAGTTATTTTATAAGTTATGCAATTAACCTTTTAATTATATAACTCATACACTCTATTATTATTTGATGTTATTTAACCAACTTAAATAACATTACAAATAATACTTATGAACAAAATATCCTTATAAGTTGTTCCATCTCATATACAATTTATTTAGAAAACCCATTTTCTAAATTGGTGTAATTATTTAATTGCATGATCATATCATCAATTAAATATTAATTGGTGTTTGCTAAGCTTGTTATTGGGTAAGACCCCACTTGGATCATAACGTACTAACCACATCAATGTTCTATGTGTCTTGGGCATAAAGAATCCAACAATATCCCACTTGCACAAGATTCATAGAAGATTGATGCAAGCAGTAAATACCGCCTAACAACGGTTTACTACCCTTAATACGCATGACTAAAAGCCATTCAATAACATCATCCCCTTCAAGTATCCAACTTGAAATGATTTTGGTGAATCAATCATTTATCCTTTTGTTACATATGTCATGTTAAATCCAAGGAAACAGAATGATCATTCCTTGTTGATTTAACTTGATCAAACCTTAGACATCTTGCTCTCAACGAATAAGAGGAACAAATTCCATCTTGACTACATACGTTTCGCACAATCACCTTGTGTCACACCTGAACATAGCCTTATGTACAGTCCATTATTTCAGAATAGTGAAGAACTAGCTCAAGGTATAACACTTTGGTGAATATCAAAACCCAATATGTATCTCAGGTCAGAGGATACCAATTGATATTCATCTTTACTCAAAGTTACTTATGATCAATCTAAAAGATTCCATGTAGTAAAATTTGAGACGCGAGTCAGTCCAATATTCGTATCCCACAAATATCTATGAACCTTGGCAGCAACCAATTGCTCTATATTCATGCCTTATGAATATCCACCAATCCATGTTCATAATAGTCTTACGTTCATATTTGTTCCCACAAACATGACCGACTACGGACATTTAGAAAATAAACATATTCATGGATGTATACATGCTAAAAGGAACATAACTCAGAATATCACAAATATATGAAAGAGTTAAATATTACGTTGTTCCAAACTTTTAAATACTAAACAGATCAATTCCAATCACTAGAATATCGAAGTCCTAAGGTACAATATGACTTTCATGCTTTGCCCTTTCAAGGAGCTTCGTGAGGTGATCCGCAATGTTTTGATCGGTGTGAACTTTACGAATACATATCTTTCCTTTTTCAACTTCATCCCTTATGTAGTTGAATCTCCGCTCAATGTGTCTAGTCTTTTGATGTGCCCGGGGTTCCTTGATTTGAGCAATCGCACCCTCGTTATCATAAAAGATTTCTAGGGGGTCTTGAATGGTAGAGACCACCCCTAGATCGGCGATAAATTTCTTTATCCATGCAGCTTCCTAAGCTGCTAATGAAGCGGCTATGTATTCGGATTCTGTAGTGGACAATGCTACGACGTCTTATTTTGAACTCTTCCAGGACACTGCTCCTCCATTCATAATGAAGACATTCCCCAATTGTGATCGAAAATCATCTCGATCAGTTTGGAAACTCGCATCCGTGTAACCCTTTACAGCGAGTTCCTCTTCATCAGATCCGTATATTAGAAACATATCCTTAGTCCTCCTAAGGTATTTTAATATACTTTTAACAGCCATCCAATGGCTATTACCTGGATTCTGCTGATATCTGAGTGTCATGCTTAACGCGCATGACACGTCCGGTCTAGTGCATATCATCGCATACATGATGGATCCTATAGCAGATGCATATGGGATGTCCTTCATTCTTGCTCATCCTTTGAGCTTGGACATTGAGATGTACTCAATATTATCCCTCTTTGAATAGGTACCATACCTTTCTTAGAGTTTTCCATCTTGAACCTTTTCAAAATTTTATCAATATATGTACTTTGGTTTAAACCTATCAGCCGCCTCGATCTATTCCTATAGATCTTTATTCCTAAAATATAGGCGGCTTCACCGAGATCTTTTATGGAAAAACAACTTCCAAGCCAGGTTTTAACACCTTCCATGGTTGGAATATCATTTCCAAAAAATTGTATGTCATCAACATACAATACTAAGAATGTAATTATGCTCCCACTCTCCTTCTTATATACACAAGCCTCGTCAGCGTTCTTGATGAAACCAAATTTCTTGATCTCTTCATCAAAACGTTGATTCCAACTTCTCGATGCTTGTTTCAATCCATAGATTGATCTCTTTAACTTGCATACTTTATTAGGATGTCGTGGATCGACAAAACCATCGGGTTGAACCATATGGACAGTCATTTCGAGATGTCCATTAAGAAAAGCGGTTTTGACATCCATTTACCAAATCTCATAGTCATAATATGCAGCTATGGCAAATAATATCCTAATTGACTTTAGCATTGCCACAGACAAGAAGGTTTCATCATAATCAACCCCTTGAGTTTGAGTGAAACCTTTTGCTACAAGTCTTGCTTTATAGGTATCCAAGTTTCCATGCATATCCGTTTTCTTCTTGAAAACCCAATTTCATCCAACCGGTTTGGAGCTAAGTGTAGGGTCAACCAATTCCCAAACTTGGTTGTCATACATGGATTGCATCTCTATGTTCATGGCTTCCAGCCATTTGTCACAATCCGAATTGGACATTGCATCATGGTATGTAGTTGGCTCATCGGAGTCAACCACGTAGCATCCATTCATGAAAAATCCATATCTTTCAGGTGGAATGCTAACTCTACCAGTTCTGCGAATGTTTTGTGTGTATTGATCAACCTCTTGATCATCATCAACAACATCTTGTTGATTGCTAGTGTCAACAAAACGTTTATCGGCTTGCGGATCTTGATCCTCATCAAATTCCACTGTTCTATACGTCATTCCTTCCATAAGGAACTTAGCTTCCAAGAACTCTTCCTTTCGAGCAGTAAATACCTTTTGCTCTGTTGGATCAATGAAGTAGTATCATATACAGTCTTTGGGATATCCAACAAATTTACACTTAGTGGATCGACTTTCCAACTTGTTTTGGGTGTTTAGCTTAACATAAGCTTCACAACCCCATACTTTTAAATATGATAGCGATGGAACTCTTCCATGCCATATTTTAAAAGGTGTTGAATCCACTTTCTTGGTCGGGGCCATATTCAAAATACGAGCCGCGGAGTGCAACGCGAAACCCCAAAATAATAGAGGTAGTGAGCTTATAGCCATCATAGATCGAACCATATCCAATAGGGTTCGGTTTCTCCTTTCAGACACACCATTATGTTATGGTGTTCCGGGTGGAGTAAGTTGTGACACGATCCCACAACTTCTTAGATAATCCTAAAAAGCCTGACTGAGGTAACCACCTCCTCTATCTGAACGAAGAACTTTGATAGATTTGTTGAGTTGGTTTTCTACTTCATTCTTGAAGATTTTGAACATTTCAAAAGCTTCATATTTATGTGTCATCAAGTACACATAACCATAGCGACTGTAATCGTCGGTAAAGGTAATGAAATATCTTTCACCATTTCTTGTCATTGTCTTAAAAGGCCCACATACATCCGAATGTATGATTCCCAATAAGTCTTCGCCCTCTCGTTAGTACCACTAAAGGGTGATTCGGTCATCTTACCTTGTAAACAAGATTCACACTTATCAAATGAACCATTTTCATTTGTTTTCAAAAGACCATTCTTTTGAAGTTGTTAGTTCTCTAGAAAGATTAACATGTTGTCTTTATGTGTCTTTTTACTATTTGTAATAGTATAGGGACTAGTTTTGTAATTTGTTAGTTCCATGTGTTTCATTATAAATAGCTTAGACTTGTTGCAGGTAGTAAGAGACGAGAGTAGTGATGAACAACTTGTAATTGTCTTTGCTTGATATTAATGAAACTATGAATTTTGTTGATATCTTGCTTGATTTGATTACTTTGTTTGTATTTCTTTGAATTGTGTTCATACATCATCACAGATTGGTACATTTGATCCTATCAAATGGTATCCAAGCGTTGGTTGAGTGATTTTTGAGGTTTGTCGAACTTTCAAACACAAAAAGTTCACTGAATCTGTGATTGATTGTCAATTCAATTGAAAATTTGTGGATTTCAGATGTGTTTCATCATCAGAAACATGTTTTGAACCACAATCAGCAGTTAAATTCATCAAATTCGAGATAATTTTTTGAATTTGTGTTCGAAAAGTTCAGTATTTTTCGAACTGAAAATCATAAAATTGATTGATTTGTTGTTGATATTGAAATAAATTAATGTTAGAATAATGATTATCGGTATAAAACATGTCTAATTGGAAAGTTTGAATCCAATTCATCAACTTTTGAAGAATTTCAGAAGATTGAGTCAGTTACATTCATATGAACATGATGAATGTGGCGTATTAGAGTTGAGGTTTGCTGAAAATGTGTCTAAGTGTTAGGCGTTTGACTAGTGTTTAGTCGCATTAACATTGTTTAGACGTTTTCAGTTCAGACGTTTGACTACTGTTGAAGAGTAAAAGTCCAGACGTATCATCTCTGTTGAGGCGTATTAGAACTGTTTAGACGGTTGATAACTGTTGAGGCGCATTACAACTGTGTAGGCGCATTACAACTGTTCAGGCGTTTTACTACTATTCAGACGCATCAACTTGGGTGTTTAGGAAAAATTTTCTAAGGCATTCCCTTAGACATCTCTCAACGTAGGCACATTAACTGTTTGGGAGTTTGATTACTGTTCAGGCGTATCACCCTTGATACTTAGAATCTTTTTTAAGAAAATTTTTCAAAAACTTTTTCATTTCTTTTCTTAATTCAAAATCTAAGAAAAACAACAAAAATATAAGAATGGTGAAATCAGAAGATTCTGAAAATAGAGTTCCAAAACTTAAAAATAGAGCTGATTTGAAAATTTGGTCTCTTAGGTTAAAAAAACATTTTAATTCCATTGACACTGATCTTTGGAAATCTATAGAGAAAGGACCATACATTCCTATAATTACTGATGGGCCTGACAGAGGGTTTGTTTATACTAAAGATTCTCAACAACCCTATCCTGAAGATGGTAAGGAGATGATTTGAGAAGAGTAAAGAATGATATCAAAGCATATTCCTTGATTTGTAAAGGACTACCTCTGGAAGTTCTTGCAAGGCTTGATGGATATCAAACTGGATACACCATATATAAAGCCTTAAAGACCATTTGTGAAGGAGGCAAGGAGATTCAAAATCTCAAGAAACAAAAGTTGAAAAGGCAATTAGAATTGTTTCAACATTTGTCTGGAGAAACCATAAATCAGATGATGAACAGATTTGTTCAACTTACAATTGAGATGTCAACAGCTGGTATTAAGCCTGATCTTGAAGATCTAAATCTTAGACTACTCAATGCTTTACCCTCATCATGGAAACAAACAGTAACCTTACTAAAGCATACTGAGAAGTTCCCTATGGATCTAGATCTACTCATTGCCAAGATAGAGTCAGTAGAGATTGATGAAAGCTCAAGGAATAATAATAGAGCAGCATCAATGTTCAGTATCAGTTTGTTGCTTCTCCTGCAAACACTATTGAAAATGCATTCATGGCAAAAAATGAGAAAATTACAGAAGAAGAGGGAGATTTATTTGTTGGAGCAGGATTTTTAATTCATCATTTACTAGTGCTCCTGCTTATACAACTCAGTCTCATTCTCAATCTCCTCCTAAATCTCAGTCTCAAACATCTAATGTTCAAACAGAGACTTCTTCATCTAACTCTTCTAAATCTAGCAAAGTTAAAGATGTGATAAACATCCTATTAGAGGATGAAGAGTCTAAAACTGCATTCACTGCATTTATGGCTAGTTTTCAAGCATATCAAGGTAGCCATTTAACTCAATTAGACCTTGTTTTACAGGATTTGTTTGAAATGGATCCTGAAGATGTTGAAGAGATGGACTTAAACTGGCAGATGGTGATGATTGCTTACAGGACACAAAAACTCATATGTCAACAGGAAGTACAAGCCAAGTGCTAACAAGACTGTTGGGTTTGATAAGTCAAAATCAAGGTATTTTAACTGTAACAGTTTTTGATAGGATCAAATGTACCAATCTGTGATGTTGTATGAACACAATTCAATGAAATACAAACAAAGTAATCGAATCAAGCCAGATATCAACAAAATTCACGGTTTTATTAATATCAATCAAAGACAAATTACAAAGTAAGTAAGCAGTTTCGTCTCCCTTAACTGCTACATGTCTAAGATATTTATAATGAAACACAAGGATCTAACGAAATTACAAAACTAGTCCTATACTATTACAAATAGTAAAAAGACACCTAAAGACAACATGTTAATCTTTCTAGAGCACTAACAATACCCCCTTAAGATTTACATGGTCTTCGGTCTTCAAAATCTTCAATCTTGTTTTCCGTTTTATATTTTCTTCAGCTTCCATCTTCAGCTTTTATCTTCAACTTTTATCTTCTATCTTCTATCTTCAATCTTCAATTTTCAGCACTCAAAGAAATCTTCAGGTTCTTCCTTAATCTTGAACATTGGCTTCTTTTTGTACATCTCCTGTTCTTTCAAAGCATTAGCAATTGCCGACTTAAATTTGCTAGCAAGAATGCCTTGTTCTGGTCTTGCTTCATTTGTCTTTATCTCCATTGTGCTCATTCTTTCCAATGTTTCTTTTGATAGACATGTAATATCAATATTAGCATATAACTCAATAGGATTTTGACTTTCCTTTGAATATATTTCTAATACTCCTTTTCTTGAAATTCTCATGAATTCAATGTCTTTGATGTCTTTCTTAACTCAATGATATTCTTTCCATTGCAGCATTCATCACATTGATGATAGAAAGAAAATACTTCTTATCTTGATCTGCAATCTCTAGAGATACCTTTTCAAACTTTTGCACAGACAAAAATGATATATAACTTGGATGCAATAGCTTCAGTTCAAAAACACCAAATAATGTAATCATATCCTTATCCCATCGTTCGAGATTTCGGACCAGTTTAAGCTCAAAAGTCTCAGTGTTATAGAACCATCTGAGAATTGGCTTTGTCTTATGACTACCATTAATTACTTTTAAACCAGGAGTTGTGACTTTTTCAAATTACTTGTCACAAAATTCTATCGTGAGATGTTCTTCTTTAGATTGTAATCCTTTGAGCTTTTTGTTCTTCTTTAAAGTAGCAAAGTACTCTTTGTCTTCTTGATCACATCTTGTTTGAAGAAAATTACTTGATCTATCCATTTCTCTTCTTAATAATTCTACCATCATCTTACCACGTTTAGAATCAGATGGATTGATTAGAGGTAAGCTGTTTAACTCTTTCAAGTCTTGCACTGGAAGTTTAATGATGCTTGAGTAAAAATGATATACATCACAAACTACATTTACTCTTTTTATCAAAAATGCATCAAATATTTCATCATACTTCCATGCTATTATCTTTACTTGGTTTGTGAAATTAGGAGCAATCATAGCATTCAACAACTCAGCAACCGATTGTCCTCTTTGTAATACATTTCTCACCAAGTCTCCAATTGATCTAGCATTATCAAAAATTTGTCTTTGTTCAGATGTGGCTTTATATGCTTGTCTTTCAGGATCAGAAAACATTTCAATCAAATCTTTTCTGCTATCATGAGCATCTGATTTTCTTGCCATCTGTTTAATCTCTTGAGGCTTTAACATTCTTGTTCTTTTTGTAATCTCAAGGTATTGAGGATTATCAGTATCAAGAATGATCATCTTCTTTGATTGTTTTTCTGTTTCTTGAAAACTTCTAACGAGATTCCTCAAAGATACATATTGTAATCTTTTTAGTTTTCACCATGGGTAATTCCTAGCTTGCAACCAAGACCTTAAAGCTGGAATACTCATATCATCAGGATCAGGATGGTGCAGCTCAGAGCTTGATAATTCTTCTACATTAATACTTTCTTTAGGTCTATTCCATTCACCATGTTCAATTTAAATCTCATTTGGATCAACAGGAGCAACTGACTCTGCAGTAATGCATATCTCATATTCATCATTTATTTGAGAAACAATCAGTCTATCCAAAAATACTCTATTGTATTTCATCTTCACAAGGTAGTTGTATCTGTCTTCAAAGTCTTGTGGAATTTCATATTGATCTTGAGTTGGTTCTTGTGAAGGGAAATTTGATACAAATTGAGCTTCATCTATGTCTTCTTCATCTAAAACTTCATCATACAAGTCATCAGTGTAAACTTCTTCAATGTCTTCTAATGCTTCAATTTGTTCTTGAACGCTTTGCTCTTCAACAGTTTCTTCTATTCTTTGTACTTTTGAAGATAACTCAGTTAAACTTGTATCTGCTACCTCATTAAGTTTCCTTTTGCCTTTGAGCACCTCAAGATTCTCTTCAACAATCATCTCAGCGTTTATCATTTGATCTGGTGAAATAGTCTTTTGAGATTCTTTTTCCTTTATAAATTCATCTTTCAGTTTTTCATTTTCATTTGATAATTTCTTGAATTTCTCTTAAAGAATGTCATAATCCTTTATCATAACTTCAAAATTTTTTATAACATCTTCTTTGTCTTTTGCATAGCTTAAAATCTTTTCATCTTTCAGTAAATTTTCTTCATTCAACTTAGAATTTTCATCCTTGAGTTTTTGAATTTCCTTTTCAAGAGATATATTCATCTCTTTCAATCTTTCATTCTCAAATTTCAATTCTTTAATTTCTTTCTCTTTAATCAAATTTTCTTCTTTCAAGTTCTCTATCTTATCAATATCAACTATCTCCTCTATTTGTACTGACACATTGTGTGTTGTACTAACAGGAAATTCTTCAACTTCTTCATTCACTTCAGCTTGAAACACTGGTTCATATAACATATCATTCATGAAATCAAAATTAAAAGTTTGATTTTGTGAATCTTCTTCATGTACAATGTTAGGATCGTGTATTGAACGAAATACTAACTGATTAATGTGTATACCGAATCAAATAGTGCGGAATCCTATTTGATTGGCAATCAAATCAGTGAGAACGCACGTAGAATCAATTATGGATTGAATCTAAACGTTAAGAACGATATGGAATCGATCTAGTGCGATCTATGAACTTGGAACAGGTTCTTAGAGGTCTCTGGACGGCTAGGGTACGTCTGTAGTCGAAGTGATCTGAATTGTTAAGTTTTTCCACGAATTAAGTGGTATTTATAGGTTAGGGTTTCTCATTCGGGCGACTGAACCATTAGCATGGTTCAGTCGTGCGATTGAGCCATGCGGTTGATCCATTCGCACGACTGAATGTTCAGTCGTGCGACTGAGCCAATCTCATGTTACAATCATACGACTGACCCAGTCTCCTGGTTCAGTCGTGCGACTGAGTCATTCGCATGAAGTTGTTCATGCATATGGTCCATTAGCATGGGCCATTCGCATGATAACTTCATAATACTTAGTTTGAATTTATTAATTGTCATTACATTATTTATATTTATTCAAACAACCAAATACCTATATAATCAAGTCAATATGCGTTAAACAACTCATTAATGAAATATTAAACATTATAAACACAACCAAACATTTACATTTCATTAAGTACCCAACTATTACATAAGTGTAAGACACTAAAGACATATTACATTCAGTTCAGAAACTAGGAACACATGTACTTACAAACTCCCCCTTGGACCTAGTTTCATCTAATGTCTTACCATCTTCATAACCTCTTCATACTTCTTGTACTTCTCTTCTTTTGTGACTCCTGCGTGTATCTCAAACGCAAAGCAGAGTCGTATAACATTCTGAAACTATAGAGCTTGTACAATATCTTGAGAGTCATAGAATAGTGGCCACTTGTATAATGTGTATACATCATTTGCAGACAAGTTTGTGAGCCACATCGGGTCAAATACCCTGATAGTATCCATTTTGCCCTCTTTGTTCAAGACTATGACTGCCTCTCATGTCCTCCAATCATAGTACCACCATTTGAAGTGTGGAGTGAAATCCTGTGGCATTTCCCGTAGTGGGATCTTAGACATGGTACGCGGATGACTCCACTTCAGCACTATTCTTTGTTTTCCAGTTATGGCATCAACCTCAGACCTTCTGATATACCTCGTTGGTTGTTGAGGTTTGAAGTTGACCCATCTGGTGTGGTACTCTCTCTTAAGAGCTGCTTCAAACCAGCCAGACATCTTGCGTGGATCAGCGTATAGCAGTTTCAGCTTCGCTAACTGGTTAAGCTCAAATCCAGGAAGAGTCTTCAGGTCGTGTGGGAACCTGAAGTACTCGATCCCTTTCTCACGTTTAACAGCATAAAGGTTGAGATCTTCAAAATATGCCCATGCTATGATTCTGCCCGACACCTTGTGATGTTTCTTCACTTTGTACAGCTTGGTGTAGACAGTCGACTTTGACGCACTGTGTTGGGCTCCTATTTCTTCAAAGCATGCAGCCCACTCTGCCTTTCTGATATTAACTTCAGCATCCGAGGCTTGGGCCTTATCTTCCGTCTTGTCTGACTCTTGTTCCAGTTTATCCAGAGTCTCAAAGGTTTCACTGACTAGATTGTCTCCAAGATTGGGAATGACATTACCCTCATTGTCAGTGTACTTGGATAATGCTGGTCAGTGACATCTTCAATCTCGATTTCATCCACATCGTTGAGCTCGTTGTCACTTTCCACATGGACTGTTGGAGGGTCTTTCACGATCTCGTCGGCATTGAGTTTAAACATTTCTGCTATTTGCTCGTCAGTGAGATTGTGAATGATCTCTCCTTCTTCAGGAGTGTACATCACTGATCTCTTGACTATACCCTGCAGATCAAGAATCATGGTTAGTTGAGTCTTGACCTGCTGAAGGGGAGCAACATCGTATTCGTCCGTCTGAAAATTTGGATCTGCTTGATTTAGACATGTAACACATCAAACATTAGTTAATAATCAAACCAAAAACATCAACATTAAATATAAACATTCATTACATTAATGTGATACAAGATTCAAATACATATGATTTAAATAACAAAAACAGCTAAGTATTACTCTTGTCCTGGATCATATGCTCTTCTGCTGACGGGGCGGATGTGGAGACACCTTGATCTTGTGCTTTCTTTGTCCTTCTCTCACTTGCAGGTGTGTCACCCGCAGCAGATTTGTCATCTTCATCATCATCAACATCATCATCACCAGCATCATCACCAACATCAGTATCATCCTCAATGTCATCACCATCGTCATCATCATCATCACTGTCATCATCACTATCATCTCTATCTCCTTCCTTGATCTTTAAGGGCTCGTCCTTGGATCCCTTGAGCCGTAACATGATGGTCTTGTTGGTGGTCTCCAACTCCTCTATCTTTTTAGCTGATTGGGCATGCTGCTCCCGGAGTTGGGACATCTCTACGCGTTGTGCATCCATCAGCTAAGCCTGCTGCTCTATCTGCTGTGCCTGCTGAGATATCTGCATAGATTGGGAAGCAGTAAGGCCTACTAGCTGTCGAATCTGATCAGTCTTCTCGTCATCGGCAGCCAACAGCCTCAGCACCATACGGTTAAGTGCCGAGAGCTGTTCCTCTACCCCACTGGGAGGTAGAGGTGATCCAGATGTATAGGAGGGGTATGATGACGGTCCGGCATGATGGCTAGTGGTGGTGGTGGTGGCAGTGGTGAAGATTAGGGGTGGTATAGATGAAGGTGGTGGTGGATGAAGGAAGATTGGGGGTGGTATAGATGAAGGTGGTGGTGGAGTGGGTGTGGTAGATATGGTGGTAGATATGGTGGTAGATGGGATGGATGTAGTGGTGGTAGGTGGAGTGGTGGTAGTAGGTGGAGTGGTGGAGGTGGTGGTAGTAGTGGTGCTGGTGATGAAGGTCATCCTCCTCTTCTTCTTCTTCAATCCGTGGGGCTGAGCCATCCTTTTCTTCCTCGATCCCCTCGAGGTGGTTGCTCCCCCTGAAACCCTGCTGGACTGATCAGGAGCATAAGTAGGATCAGTGTCAGCCTCCCCAGATTCGCCAGGGCGTCCACCAACCTCCCGAATACCTCGGTCGATGGCAACCACCCGGCTCCCCACAGTGCGGGTTAGGGGCTCCTCATCAGTATCCTCCTCCTCATCAGGACAAAAGTCCTGATGGAATCCTGCAGCCTCTGTCTCCTTGTGGGTGGGTGCTGGAGATGCTATATCAGCAGTGGGGGCCCTCAGAGGAGTGGGCCTGCATCTCCACCATCACCGCTATCATCGTCGTCGGAGTCATCCTCCGGGAGCTCTAACTGCTCAATATCCGAATCATTGTCTACGTGACGCCATTTACGCCTCCCTAGCGCCACGTAGTCCACCCTGGCCAGATAGCCTATAAGTCTCTTTACCGGGGGCTTGACCTGCTTTCCCCGGTAAACCCTCATACGACCCAGCGTCGTATCGTCCATAATCTTTAATGCCACAGCGTCGTGGCTCTCCTTTGGCAGTGAGGGCAGCTTCTCGTCAAATATCATCTGTAGAAACCTAGGGAACATGCAGAAACCCTTTTTGCCTTTCGCCTCCAAGTTCTCTATGAGATAAGAGAAGATCATGCTAGAAAAGCTGAAAGGGTGGTTCAGCACCAGTGCCATGTAGGCATTTTGTATCTGGTCTGAAAGGTTGCGAACCCACCCCTTCGTGAAGCTATGCACTTGAGGATGACGTGTGCCAAGTACTTATACTGGGGACACAGGTTGCTCTTGTTGAGCACCCCTGCGTTGATATCCCCAGCGTACTTCATCCTCATGAAGCACCCTCTCACCGTCATTGGGTGAAGTCTGGTGGGATGGTCCGTGTCATATTCCAACCCAAGTACACGCTAAATGTCTTCAGCGGTGATCTCAATATCCAGTCCAAAGATAGAGCTCCTAATGCAGTACGGCTCACGTGATCGGTCAACCGATGCATTCTCCCAGAAGGCCTGTTGTAGAGACCTTTAAGGGGTGCATGGTGTAGAAATAGCCCAGTGGGTCCTGGATCGCTTAAGGAAAGCGATTATCCCTGCAAACTCCGCCCCATTCCGAGTTGTGGAGTCTAAGTGAGCACAGATGTTGTGCTTGGGGTTGATAGACCATCTATCTGTAACACAAGACACATAAACATTAGATAATCACACGACACAAATCAGTTCTAATTAACTTGATTGAATTCATTCTGGTTCATTCATGCGATTGAACCATGCGACTGTGTTCAGTCGGTTGTCATGTCATGCGACTGGATTCAGTCGGGTGAATGAACAGGCGACTGAGTTCAATCGGTTGACTGAGCCTGCGATTGGTTCAGTCGGTCGACTGAGCTCATTCGTATGATCCATTCGGCCGATTGAGCCATTCGACCAGCTCAATCGTGCGATTGGAGTTCATCCTGACGACCAGTCGCATGACCCACTGTTCGGTCGACTGAGATTCGAATCTTGACCAATTAGTGAAATTAAACAATGTGTAATGGCTCTTTAGACTTGCAATCACTTAACTAATAACCTAATAACTTTAGTTTTAACATTTTACTTGGTTTAAGTAGGTTATTAGTCCATTAAAAGTTTCGGTTCTTGTGAGGGTCGTATTTCACAGATTAGGGCACCATTCCTCCAGATTTCGGTGAGATTTCAACTCATTGTACCTGTATAATCGCACACAAACATCATAATATCAATAGAAGTATGAAATTTTGGCAGAGTAACGGTAGGCTATGCGATATGAGGGCGATTAGGGGGTGATGAGTCGAATGCGATCGACTGTGCCCTATTTATACTGAATCTGAGTTCAATCGGCCGACTGGACCCATTCGTTCATTTCATTCGGGCGAATGGACCTCAGTCGTGCGATTGGCTCAGTCGATCACCTTAAGTTGGCCGACTGGGGTTCAGTGGGGCGACTGACTCATTCGCACACTCTCATTCGGTCGAATGGGTCATTCTGATAAGCCATTCGGTTGAATGGTTCATACTCATGTCCATTCGGATGTTTAGTGCATGAGTATGGTCCATTTGCACGGTTGGTCCATACTCATGGTCCAGTCGTGCGATTGGAACATATTCATGATCTTGACTTTGTGACCATTTTTCACTTACACCCTTTTAAACTGTTGATTTAACATTATGAACCTTCGATCATCTCAGACATGATCATTTTAACTTGAAAAACTTTTGACCACCTCAGACGTGATCCTTTTAAACAAATTTGTCAGCTCTGACGTGCCTTATTTTACCGTTGAAAAGTATGTGTGGTCACCTCAGACGTGACCCTTTTAGGTAATTAACTCCATTACTGAATTCCATGATCTAGTCTGATATTAAACAAACTGAATTGACTAAATTTAGATAAAATAAAAGACTTAAACTGAAATACAAAACTAAACTTGTTTTTGACTTTTTGCGTGAGGTGTAAATCCTAAGATAGAAATCTAATGGATTCAGTTCCGGAATAGGCAGCTTCAATTTATTTTGACCATAACTGGACCAATTCAAATTGGAATCATATAGGCAAGTCAAATCATTTGGGACATCTTATCAAAAACCTTTTGATGCTATATTCTTGTTTTTCATCCAGAGTCGTTAGCAAATTTAGGAAATCATACTAATACTACCAGATCTCGACATTGATATGGACTTTCAAGAATTGTAGCCATAATGATTGTCAATATACTTGTCCTCTTAAATCCATACACAGAATTTTGACACAGATTGGTGATAGTTTGAAGTTTAATTATTTCAACAAGCTTTTGTGGATCCCACGCTTATATGGTAATCAACATTCCTCAGGAGATTTTTGAGCAGTCTCAGGGTACTATTCAAGAAGAAACTATTCTTAGAGCTTTCAAAGAGAAGCCAAGCCTCAGGTCAGTACCATCGCACAGTAGAGAGGCGGCAAACAACAATTAAATCTAGAATATATAGGTTATGCTTATCCTCAGGTCAGTGCCATCACACAGCAGAGAGGCACATAACCTATTTTCTTGTTTGAGCACTTTTATTCTTTTTGCACAGATCTCACCAACAACATAGGTTATTAGTTTGATTGCTTTTGCATTTTTTTATGTGCTTTTGCTCATATTTTGGTCATACGCACACATTTGCGGCGTTTATTCTGCTCGTCACCCCTTATTGGAATTTTGTTGATTGTGGTAACCAGGGATAAGATGATAACCCACAGCTTGTTGAACAACTTAGTTTGATCCTGATATCACCAACAAGGTCTAATCATCTATTGTGTTGAATCTACCGACATATCATCTGTGGTCTAGCAACCTCTAGGTCTACTTTCTTTGTGTTACCTTAGTAGTAACCAGTTTTATTATCATTTTTCCTTCTATATTGCTCAGACTACACAGACTTATACTTTGAACTTTGCATCTAATACAATTTAAACTTTTAAAAGTCCCAAATGGTTTGTTCCTGTGTACTATCATCTTCCAAAGTTATTGAATCGGTATCACAAGTACGATCTAATTTCTATCAGCTAACCTCTCCTTCTCCCTTGTTTTTTTTAATATTGTTAACTAAACCTATTCTCCCCCTAAAATTCTAAAACGATAAACGATTTTCTCTTTTAGGATTTTAATGGCAAAGAAATAACACAAGATTAATTTAAACAGAAAATAGAATAAATAAAGGAAATAAAAATAAAAAATGGACTAAATGCATCGGACTAAACATGGTCATCATCTGGAATTACATCACTTTTCTTTTTAACACCGTTGACCTCTAACAAATATAGAAAACGTGGTTTGTCAAAAGCCTTTGTATAAAGGTCAGCGCGTTGAAAACCAGTGTTTATTTTTACCACATCGATTAAATTCTTTTCAAAGGAGTCACGTATAAAGTGATATTTTATACCGATGTGTTTGGTCTTAGGATGTTGTACTGGATTTTTAGTTACTGCAATTGCAGCAGAGTTATCAAGAAAAATAGGAGTAGAAGAGAAATTCAAACCGTAGTCCCGCATTTGTTGTTGTATCCATATGATTTGTGAACAGCAACTTGCGGCAGCAACATATTCAGCTTCATAGGTTGACAAAGCAACCGAGATCTGCTTCTTACACTGCTAGGTCACTAATCTTCTCCCAAAGAATTGACATCCCGCTGATGTAGACTTGTAGTTCATCTTGCAGCCACCGTAATCCGAGTCACTATACGCTGTAAGCTCGAAGTCATCGTCATGAGGATACCACAACCCAAGTGTTGGTGTACCCTTCAGATAACAGAATATCCTTTTGACCCCTATCAGATGGTTAACTTTTGGCTTTGCCTGATATCTTGAACATAGACATGTAGCATACATGATATCAGGTCTTGAGGCAGTGAGGTACATGAAATATCCAATCATTCCTCGGTACATGGTGGCATCGACCAGATCACCATTCTCATCGGGTGCTACATCATGGTTTGTAGCAAGTGGAGTCCCAGCTGCAGAAGCATTCACCATGTCAAACCGACTGAGAATATCTCCTACATACTTGGTCTGATGTAGGAATATTCCCTTTTGTGTCTGATCCACCTGTAACCCGTGAAAGAACTTCATCTCTCCCATGGCACTTATCTCAAACTCAGTCTTCATTACTGCTTCAAACTCTTTACATAAATTTTCGTTCTTTGACCAAAGATGATGTCATCAACATAGATTTGAACAAGCAGTAAATCACCATCTCTCTCTTTGATAAACAGTTTGCAATAATTAATACCTCTGCGAAAGCCGTGTTTCATAAGGTGAGTCGAGAGTTTCTCATACCAGGCCTTTGGGGCTTGATGAAGCCCGTATAAAGCCTTGCCGAGTTTGTAAACCCTGTCCCGATGATATGGATCTTCAAATCCCTTGGGTTGACTGACGTACACTGTCTCTCGGATTTCACATGAAGGAATGCACTCTTCACAGCCAATTGATAAACTTTAATCTTCATATACGATGCATAGGCAAGGAAGATGCGGATGGCTTCCATTCTTGCCACGGGTGCAAACATTTCATTGTAATTTATTCCCTCGACTTGTCGAAATCCTTGAACTACAAGTCGAGCCTTGTTCCATATGATGACGCCTTGGTCATCCTTCTTGCATTTCAAGACCCATTTGGTGCCAATGACCTTAGCACCTTTAGGTCTGTCCACCAGAGTCCATACGCCTAAATTCTTGAATTGAAGAAGTTCTTCTTGCATGGCACTCACCCATGCCTCATCATTCAGGGCTTCACTGACGTATTTCGGCTCAAACTGAGAAACAAAACAACGATAGCACCGTCGTGAAGGTATCCCTTTTCCTTTACCGAGGCATAATCAGCTGAATATAGCTGATTTCTTGTCTGCACTCCTGATCTGACATCCACAATGACATTGTCCAGGGGATGATAGACATTTAAGTGTGATCATGGAGTGGTTGAAACAACTATCTCAGAGTCAAGATTATGAACGTTTGGTTCTGTATCTGAGGCAGTAGGAGTTTGAGGTTCCGAAGGCGCAGAGGCATCACTGTTAGATGCTTGTGGACTTGCAGGAATTGGAACCTGTTCCTCCTGATTGTTCTGGTCATTCTCCACAGCTTCATCTTCTGAGGAGGAGTCACTTACTTTGAGTGCTCCCCCTGAGTGGTGAGACGAGACATCTTGTGAACCAGATGATGTTGAATCTAGTGACGGTGTGTTCAAGACATCATACATCATCTTGGTTGCTAACTCTTCTTCGGAAATGGAGAGAGGTATGTTGAAGGACGTGAAGAATCCATCATAGTCGAAAAAGAAGGCGGGTCCTTTTCCAGCAGGTGGGGTGGTGTATCTTTGGACATCAACGTTACACCACACTTCTACTAGACCCGTTGAGTTGTTGTAAACTCTCTTGTTCGGTATATTGTATCCTAGAAAGATACCTTCTTCAGCCTTCTCGCTGAATTTTCCTTCCTGAGTCTTCTTCAGTAGGGTGCACGGTGCGCCAAACGGTTCGAGATACTCTAGATAAGGTTTACGTCGTTGTAGTAACTCGTAACACGTCTTGCCATGGCGTTTAACTACCAGAACTCGATTTAACGTGTAACACGCATTTGCCACTGCCTCATTCCAGAATTGGATAGGCAGTTTCGAGTCTGCTTGCATTGTTCGTGCTGTCTCTATCAAGGTGTGATTCTTTCTCTCAGCAATGCCATTCATCTGAGGCGTGTAGGCAGAAGTGAACTGGTGCACAATTCGCTTTTCCATGCAGTAAGCCTCCATCCACTGATTCTTGAACTCGGTTCCGTTGTTTGAGCGACCTGTCATACTTTCAGCTTGTAGAGAGACTCCAGTGTAGTTACCAATTCCTTGAAAGACTCAAATGTTTCTGATTTGGATTTCTGGAACATTACCCAAGAAAATCTTGAGTAGTCATCAGTAACCACATAGCAGTACAAGTCGCTGCAATGCTTCTTGTACTGACTGGACCAAACAGATCCATGTGAAGAAGTTCAAGAGGAAGCTCGATGAAATGAACTTTCTTTTCCTTATGAGACTTCTTCGTCTGTTTGCCTTTCTTGCATGCCACACAGAAATCCAGAAGTTGGAAGTTTTTGACGTTAACTCCTCTCACTAGATCATTCTGGATCAAGTGGTTCATCTTCCATGGATTAATGTGTCCCGTTCTCTGATGCCAGGAGATGGAGTCCTTCTCAGTAGCCTTTGACAAAAAGCACTGAACTTGATGATCCGTTGTGGAGGCCTTTGAAAGATCCAAGACATAAAGGTCATTATATCTTGAGGCAGACATTAAGACTTGGTCCTCCGGGATCACATAGTCCTTTTTCAGGACATAGCACTTCTTGTTGTCGAATATAACTTTAAAGCCTTTGTCACATATTTGGGATACAGAAAGTAAGTTGTTTCGAAGTTGTTGAACGTAGTTTACTTTATCAAACTTCACTTTCTGATTTCCCACTTCCCCTTGAGCTGTGATATACCCTCCTTTGTTACCCGCAAATGAAACATGGCCTCCTTTAATTTGTTTGACGTTTGATAAGAGTGCCCTGTTCCCAGTCATGTGCCTGGATGCTCCGCTATGAACAATCCACGTGTTGGTTTCAGCACTGTAGCGAACACCCTGCACATTCAATTGAAAACATTAGTTTAGGTTAGGAACCCAAGCCTTTACTGGCTTGGATTTCCAAGAGGCATCACACATCTTAAATTCAACCCATTGACCTTTAGATGGTGAGGGAAGATCAGGTGTCTTCTTGTCCTCATTATCAGACACTGAGGTTGACTTTTCTTTCCATAAGCCAGCTTTGTGTAAGGCCTGTTTGTGATAAACAGACGACTGGCTAATGGGTTGAACTTTAGGTTCACTAGCTCTTCTAGGTGGAGTCAATGAGCTCCTCTTAGAAGACCTAGGTTTTGATTCCTGAAGTTCAACTTTCTTCCTAGGTGTCTGATAGTAAGGACACTTAGACGCAATGTGTCCACACTCTCCACACTTGTAGCATGATCTGCTATCAACTTTATGATTTAACTGTCTTTGTGGAGATGTGTGTGACACCCGAGTGACATTGTTATGTTTGGGTTTTGACTCTACTTCTTTTGATGTTTTATCTTGTTTAACAAAATTAATTGTTTTAACGTTTTTACCATCTTTTCCATTTTGTTTTTCTGGACTTTGACATGAAACACGTGATTGGTTAACAGTAATAGTCTTTTTAGGTTCAAATTTGACTTTGTTTGACCCAGACTTTATATTAAGCTTTTCAAACTCTTTTTCCAGATTAACACAAGGCATTTTACCTTTTGCCTTTGAAGTGGCCTCCTTTTGTTTAGTTCCAGATTCATTTGCTGTACATGTGGAACCTGGATCACTTACAAGAGGAGTAGACACCACATGATCCTTGATTGGATTGTTATTGATTGGTTTACTTTTAGTGTTCATCAAGGTCTCAGGTGGTGGTGGAACCACTTTATATCCCAAACCCTCCCCATTATTACGCTCTCTCACTAAGTGTTGGACAATATGAGATGAACTTGTCCAACTATGCAGTTTTTGCTTTAATGAATTAACTTCTACTTCTAAAACTGCTTTTTGTTTCTTAGTGTCTTCTAGGGAGTTAAGATAGTACCTAATGTCATTAGCTTGCTTAAAGGCTACTACTTCTGTTTCCCTAAGCTGTTTGTTCAATAGGGCTATCTTTTCTTTGTAACTATGCTCATTATGTTTTAGAACTCTGTTAGCTTCAGTGCACAGTTGCAAATCCTTTACTAAGCTATCATTATGATCTAATAACCTAGCAAATTTCAAGTCAATGCTCTCCGTAAATTTATTACAATCAGAACAAGCATGATTATTGAAAAGTTGGTTAGTAGTACTTTCCTGAGAAGGTTCTGATGAATCAGCCATCAAAGCAGAGTCTGGTGTTTCTAGTTCTGGTGATTCTGACGTTGTTGTAGTTGTCCCTTCTTCAGGCATGTAGTTGACCTCAGTTGCAGTCTCTTCAATGTTTGACATCGCGAGTTCCACTGCAATATCTCCTTCACTAGCTGAATCATCATCTAAGTCCTCAACGCTAGCAATGTTTGATTCTCCCGGAGAGATAAGCTGAAAGCTCCAGTCCTGTCCCTCGTCATCATGAGCAGTCAAGGCTTTAGGATCCTTGCTTGATGAAGTAGGACTGCTAGTTGGCTTATCTTGACGAGTGAAGGACGAGAATGGATTCCCGTTTCCAGTTTTCTTGGGCTTCACACACTCTCGTTTGAAGTGCCCCTTTTCTCCACAGTTGAAACAAGTCACCTTGTGTTAGGATCTGGTATTTGAACAAAACACCAACTGATTAACGTGTTAACCAAACCAAATAGTGCGGAATCATATTTGATTGGCGATCCAATCAGTGAGAACGCACGTAGAAACAATAACGTATTGAATCTAACGTCAAGAATCGATTAGGAATCGATCTACAGCGTTCTATGAACTTGGAGTACGAACTTAGAGGCTTCACGATGGCTAGGGTACGTCTGGAGTCGAATTGGAATGAATGCTTACGTTTTTCCACGAATTAGGCGGTATTTATAGGTTAGGGTTGCTCATTCGGGCGACTGAACCATCAGCATGGTTCATTCGTGCGATTGAGCCATGGGGTTGAACCATTCGCACGACTGAGTGTTCAGTCGTGCGACTGAGTCAGTCGCATGAAGTTGTTCAGGCGCATGGACTGTTTAGGCGCATGGACACTCAGTCGCATGGCCACTCGGACGCATGACCACTGTTGGGGCGCATGGTTCAGTCGGACGCATGTGAACTTCACTTAACCAAGTTTGAACGAATTTATTAATATAACATTATGTGTATCAATTCAAACAATCACAAACCTATATAATCAAGTCAATATCAACTCATTAATGAAATATTAAACATTATAAATCACAACCAAACATTCTCATTTCATTAATAACCCAAGAATTATATAAGTGTAAGACATTCAAGACATATTACATTAAGATCAACATCTAGGTACATATGTATCAACAAACTCCCCCTTGGACCTAGATCTATCTAATGTCTTACCTTTTTCATCACCTCTTCATACTTCTTGTACTTCTCCTCTCTTGTGACTCCTGCATGTATCTCAAACGTAAAGCAGAGTCGTATCATATTTTGGAATTGGAGGGCTTGTACAATATCTTGCGTGTCATAGAACAGTGGCCACTTGTATAATGTGTATACATCATCAGCAGACAAGTTAGTGAGCCACATCGGGTCAAACACCCTCATGGTATCCATTTTTCCCTCTTTATTCAGAACTATGACCGCCTCCCCTGTTCTCCAATCATAGTACCACCATTTAAAGTGTGGAGTGAAGTCCTGTGGCATTTCCCTGAGAGGGATTCTTGACATTGTTCTTGGGGGACTCCACTTCAGCACTATCTTGGGCTTACCAGTTATGGGATCAACTTCAGAACGTCTGATATACCTCATAGGTTGTTGAGGTTTGAAGTTGACCCACCTGGTGTAGTACTCTTTCTTCAGGGCAGCCTCAAACCAGCCTGACATTTTCCTTGGGTCAGCATATAGTAGCTTTAATTTAGCCAGCTGGTTGAGCTCAAAACCAGGTAGAGTCTTTAGATCATGTGGGAATCTAAAGTACTCAATGCCCTTCTCTCTCTTTATGGCATAAACATTAAGATCCTCAAAATGTGCCCACGCAATAATCTTGCCTGACACCTTGTGATGTTTCTTCACTTTGTAGAGTTTGGTGTAGACATTCTGTTTAGGAGCGGCGCGTTGGGCTCGGATTTCCTCGAAACATGCAGCCCATTCAGCCTTTCTGATATCAACATCGGCATTTGAGGCTTGGGCTTGTTCTTCAATCTTCTCCGATTCTTGCTCTATCTGATCCAATATCTCGAATGTATCACTGACTAGGGATTCACCCAGATTGGGAACCACATTTCCTTCCTGGTCAGCATACTCTGGATAATGTTCTGCAGTGACATCCTCTATTTCTATCTCATCAATGTCGTTCAATTCTTCGTAACTGGTTGACTCAAAAGTTAGAGCATCCTTGATAATCTCATCAGGATTCAACTTGAACATTTCAGCCAGTTGCTCATTTGTAAGATCATGAATTATTTCCCCTCTTCAGGGGTATAACTCACTGATCTCCTGACGATCCCTTGCAGATCAAGAATCATAGTCAGTTGAGTCTTGACCTGCTGAAGGGGAGCAACATCATATTCGTCCCTTTGAAAGTTTGGATCTGCTTGATTTAAACATGTAACACATCAAACATTAGTTAATGATCAAAACAGAAATACATTAACATTATATAAATATTATGTACATAAGTTTAATACGTGATTCAAGTACAAAAGCTATCAAATACATAAACGTCTAATAATTACTTTTGTCCTGAATAGCTGGCTCATCAGTAGGTGAGGCAGAAGAAGAAGCTCGTTGGTCTTGATTTCTCTTCAAACGGCTTTCTTGACCCTGAGCTGAGGCAGATGCAGCTGCATCTCCTCCTTCATCATCATCATCATTCTGCCTTTCCTCTGTCTTTTCTTCATCATTCGCTTCATCATCATCACTATCTTTATCTTCATCCTCATCCTCATCCTCATCATCGTCATCACCATCGTCATCACCATCTCTTTCCTTTATCTTCAGAGGCTCATCTTTAGTTCCTTTAAGCTTGAGCATGATAGTCTTTTTGGCATCCTCCAACTCCTCAATCTTCTTTGCTGGTATGACTTTATGCTCCTGGAGTTGTGCAATCTCTTGGCTCTGAGCAGCCATTTGCTATGCCTGCTGCTCAATCAGCTGAGCCTGCTGAGAAATCTGCTGAGATTGTGCAGCTGTAAGATCTATCAACTGACGAATCTGAGCTGTCTTCTTGTCATCGGCTGCCAGCAGCCTTAGCACCATCTGGTTCAGTGCTGAGAGCTGTTCTTCTACCCCACTGGGAGGTAAAGGTGATCCAGATAGATGGGTGGGATGTGATGATGGCCCGGCTTGGTGGCTAGTGGTGGTGGTGGTGGCACTGGTGAAGATTGGGTTAGGTCTAGATGATAGTGGTGGTGGATTGGGTGTGGTAGATATGGTGGTAGATGGGATGTATGTAGTGGTGGGTGGTGTGGTGACAGTGGTAGAGGGTGTAGTAGTGGTGGTAGGAGCTGTGGTGGTGGCTGTGGTGGTGATCAGGGTAAATCTTCTTCTCTTGCTCTTCATGAGGCTAAGCCATCCTCTTTTTCCTAGTTCCCTTTGAGGAGGATTCTCCCCCTTGGTTGTTGGGTGGGTCCGGAGTATATGATGGATCTGTATCAGCAACTGCAGCATCCCCGGACTCCCCATGGCGTCCACCAACTGCCCTAATACCTCTCTCAGTGGCAACCACCTTGCTGCCCACCGTTCGTACCAGAGGTTCTTCATCTGACTCCTCCTCCTCTTCCATTTGGAAGTCAGGGTGAATAGGAGCTGATTCGGGGCCACTCTGAACATCCCCTCCCTGATCAGCATCATGATCATCGTCGTCGGAGTCATCGGAGGGTAGAACAATCTGCTCAACGTCTGAGTCACTACCATCGTGGCGCCACTTCCTCCGAGCAAGCGCCACATAATCCTCACGGGCCTGATGCCCAAACAGTCGTCTGACAGGGGGTTTCACCTGCTTCCCCCTGTACACCTTCATCCTGCCTAAGGTGGTATCTTCCATCACCTCAAGCACCACAGCATCTTCCTTCTCCTTCGGCAAGGAAGGGAGCTTCTGGTCAATAATCATCTGCATAAATCGAGGGTACATGCAGAAGCCCTCCTTCCCTTTCCCCTCAATGTTCTCCACCAAGTAGGTGAAGATCATCCTGGAGAAGCTGAACGGATGGTTCAACACCAACGCTGCATATGCGTTCTGGATCTGATCAGACAGCTCATCAAATCCTCCCTTCCTGGACGCTATGCACTTCAGCAGCACATGAGCGAGGTACTTGAGCTGGGGGCACAGGTTGCTGTTGTTGAGCACCCCTACGTTGATGTCCCCAGAGTACTTAGCTCGTAGGAAACATCCTCTGACAGTAAGGGGGTGTAGTCTAGTGGGACACTCAGCATCGTCCCCAAACTGCAGCACAATCCTGAGATCCTCCTCCGTGATCTCAATGGCCTCTCCAAAAATAGTACTCCTGATACAATGAGGCTCAGAAGATCTGTGAACGACTGCACCTTCCCAGAAAGCCTGCTGAATAGAGCGATACGGTGTACATGGAGCAGATATAGCATGAGCAATCCTCGATCTCCTTAGAAATGTGATAATGCCAGAAAAGTCTGAAGCATTTCTGGATGTAAGATCCAGATGAGCACAAATGTTGTGCTTAGTACTCATGGTCCAGCGACTCGCCATCTGTTACACAATAAATATAAGCATTAGTATCCGTTGGCTAAAAATATCTTGAATCACTTGGACTTAAAAATATTCTTTTCTGTCATGCGAATGAGGCGGTGCGACTGAGATCGTGCGAATGAGCAGTGTGACTGAGGTCTAGTGGTGCGAATGACCTCATACGTACGACTGAGTGTGCGACTAGACTCATACGTATGTAAACTCATGCGTTTACACCAGTCATGCGACTGAACTCATACGCATGGTCCAGTCGTGCGGTTTAGCTATTCGCACACCTCAGTCGTGCGACTGAAGTTCATCAACCTGTCCATTCGCATGACTTTCTGACTGTTCAATTCAAATTCAATTTTCACCAATTTTTAAGTTTAGACGCCGTGTTCTGGTTCATTAGACTCGCAATCCTTTAATTATCACCTAACAACTTTGATTTCATTAGTTTACTTAGTTTCGTTAGGTGATTAGTCCAAACATGTTTCGGTTTTTCGAATGGGTCCGATTTTCCAGATTTGGTCTCAAATTGAATGAAGAACTGATGGATTTTCACCGCAATATACCTGTATAATCAGGGCAGAGAGTCAGTACACAACAATCAAGGATTTTTAGTGATCAAACGAAAATTAGGCAGAGTAACGCTAAGTCGTGCGAATTAGGGAAAATTTGGGAGTGATGAGTCTCTGCGACCGACTCACCCTCTATTTATACTAATCCTGAATTCAATCGTATGACTGGGCTCATACGCTCATTTCATTCGGGCGAATGGGCTTCAGTCGTGCGATTGGTTCAGTCGCCCCCTTCAGTCGTCCGACTGGAGTTCAGTCGTGCGACTTATTCATTCGCTCGCTCTTAATCGTCCGACTGGGTCATTCGTATAGGCCATTCGGTTGAATGGTCCATACTCATGTCCATTCGGCTATAGAGGGCATGAGTGTGGTCCATTCGTACGATTGGCCCAAACTCATGGTCCAGTCGTGCGACTGGGTCATACTTATGAAATTTTCTGCATTTCTTACCATTTGACATTTAAACTCTTTTAAACTGTAGAATTAACATTATAAGCATTTGATCATCTCAGACATGATCATTTTAACTTGAAAAACTGTTGATCACCTCAGACGTGATCCTTTTACACACTTTGTCACCTCAGACGTGACCCATTTATCTTTTGAAAACACATGTGGTCACCTCAAACATGACCCTTTTAGGTGATTTACTCCCTTACTGAATTCCATGATGTAGTCCGATTTCAAACGAACTGAATTGACTAAATAAATAGAAAATTAAACTGAAGTACAAAAATTAAACTTGTTTTTGACTTTTTGTGAGGTGTAAATCCTAAGATAGAAATCTACTGGATTCGGTTCCGGAATAGGCAGCTTTAATTTAGTTTGACCATAACTGGACCAATTCAATTTTGGAATCATACAGGTAAGTCAAATCATTTGGGACATGTTATCAAAACCTTTTGATGCTTACTTCTTGGTGTTCATCCAGAGTCGTTAGCAAATTTAGGAGATCATACTGGTACTATTAGATTCCCACATTGATTTGGACTTTTAAGAATTGTAGCCACGATGATTGTCAGTATTTTTGTCCTCTTAAATCCATACACAGACTTTTGACACAGTTAGGTGACAGTTTAAGGTTTAATTATTTCAACCAACATTTGTGGATCCAACGCTTATATGGTAATCAACATTCCTCAGGAGCTTTTGAGCGGTCTACGGGTATTTTGATAAGAAAAGACTATTCTTAGAGCTTTGAAAGAGAAACCAATCCTCAGGTCAGTGCCATCGCACAGCAGAGAGGCGACAAACAACAATGAATTCTAGAATATCTAGGTTATGCTTATCCTCAGGTCAGTGCCATCGCACAGCAGAGAGGCACACAACCTATCTTCTTGTTAGAGCGTCTTTATTTTTCTTTTGCACATAACGCACCAACAACATAAGTTATTAGCTTGATAGCATTTGCTTTTCATTTTTTTCGTGCTTTGCTCTATTTATGGTCATCCGCTCACATTTGTGGCGTTTATTTGCTCGTTACCCCTGATTGGAATATTGTTGATTGTGTTAACCAGTGATAAGATGGAAGCCCACAGTCAGTTGAACAACTTAGTTTGATCTTGAGATCACCAGTCAGGTCTAATCATCTATTGTGTTGAATCTACCGACATATCATCTGTGGTCTAGCAACCTCTAGGTCTACTTTTGTTGTGATACCTTAGTAGTTACCAGTTTTTCTATCATATTTCCTTTTATATTGCTCAGACTACACACACTTATACTTTGATTTTTGCATCTTGTCTAAATTAAACTTTTAAAGTCCCACTTGATTTGTTCCTGTGTACTATCATTTTCCAAAGTATTTGAATCGGTATCACAGATACGATCTACCTTCTATCAGCTAGCCTCTCCTCCCTCGTTTTTTTTAATGTTACTAGCTGACCTATTCTCCCCCTAAAATTCTAAAACCGTAACCGATTTATGTTTTTTAGGATTTTAATAGACAGCTAAATAACATATATTTAATTTAAACAAAAAGTAGAATAAATAAAGGAATTAAAAAGAAAAATTAAAAAGAATTAGACTAAATGCATCGGACTACACATGGTCATCATCTAGAATGACATCACTTTTCTTTTTAACGCCGTTGACCTCTAACAGATATAGAAAACGCGGTTTATCAAAAGCCTTTGTATAGAGGTCAGCGCGTTGAAAATCAGTATTTATTTTTACCACATCGATTAAATTCTTTTCAAAACAGTCCCGTATAAAATGATATTTTATACCGATGCGTTTGGTCTTAGGATGTTGTACTGGATTTTTAGTTACTGCAATTGCAGCAGAGTTATCAACAAAAATAGGAGTAGAAGAGAAATTTAAACCATAGTCCCGCATTTGCTGTTGAATCCAAATGATTTGTGAACAGCAACTTGCAGCAGCAACGTATTTGGCTTCACAGGTTGACAATGCAACCGAGGTCTGCTTCTTACACTGCCAGGTCACTAATCTCCTCCCAAAGAATTGACACCCTGTTGATGTAGACTTGTAATTCATCTTGCAGCCCCCGTAATCCGAGTCACTATACGCCGTAAGCTCAAAATCATCATCATGAGGATACCACAACCCAAGTGTGGGTGTGCCCTTCAGATAACGAAATATCCTTTTGACCCCAATCAGATGGTTAACCTATGGCTTAGCCTGATATCTAGAACATTGACATGTAGCATACATGATGTCAGGTCTTGAGGCAGTACCACAACCTAAGTGTGGGTGTGCCCTTCAGATAACGAAATATCCTTTTGACCCCAATCAGATGGTTAACCTTTGGCTTAGCCTGATATCTAGAGCATAGACATGTAGCATACATGATGTCAGGTCATGAGGCAGTGAGGTACATGAGAGATCCAATCATTCCTCGGTACATGGTTGCATCGACCAGATCTCCATTTTCATCGGGTGCTATATCATGGTTTGTAGCAAGTGGAGTCCCAGCTGCAGAAGCATTCTCCATGTCAAACCGACTGAGAATGTCTCCCACATACTTGGTCTGATGTAGGAAAATTCCTTTGGGTGTCTGATCCACCTGTAACCCGAGAAAGAATTTCATCTCCCCCATGGCACTTATCTCAAACTCCGCCTTCATTACTGCTTCAAATTCTTTACATAATTCTTCGTTCTTTGAACCAAAGATTATGTCATCTACATAGATCTGTACTAGCAGTAAGTCTTCATCTTTTTATTTGATAAACAGTGTGCAGTCAATGACTCCCCTGCGAAAGCCGTGTTTCACAAGATGAGTCGAGAGTTTCTCATACCAGGCCCTTGGAGCTTGATGAAGCCTGTATAAAGCCTTGTCGAGTTTGTAAACTCTGTCCCGATGATAAGGATCTTCAAATCCCTCGGGTTGACAGACATACACAGTCTCTCGGATTTCACCATGAAGGAATGCACTCTTCATATCTTATTGATAAACTTTAATCTTATATACGATGCTTAGGCAAGGAAGATGCGGATGGCTTCCATCCTTGCCACGGGTGCAAACACTTCATTGTAATCAATTCCCTCTACTTGTCGAAATCCCTGAACTACAAGTCGAGCCTTGTTCCTGATAATGACGCCTTGGTCATCCTTCTTGCATTTCAAGACCCATTTGGTGCCAATGACCTTAGCACCTTTAGGTCTATCTACCAGAGTCCATACACCTAACTTCTTGAACTGAAGAAGTTCTTATTGCATGGCACTCACCCATGCCTCATCATTCAGTGCTTCACTGACGTATTTTGGCTCAACCTGCGAAACAAAACAACGATAAGCACCGTCGTGAATGTATCCTTTTTCCATTACCGAGGCATAATCAATTGAGTACAACTGATTTCTGGTCTGCACTCTTGATCTGACATCCCCAATGACATTGTTTAGGGGATGATAGACATTTAGACGTGATCCTGGAGTGGTAGGAACAACTACCTCAGAATCAAGATTGTGAACATTAGGTTCTGCATCTGAGGTAGTAGGAGTTTGAGGTTCCAAAGTCGAAGAGGCATCGCTGTTAGATGCTTGTGGACTTCCAGGAATTGGAACCTGTCCCTCCTGATTGTTCTGGTCATTTTCTTCAGCTTCATCTTCTAAGGAGGAGTCACTTTCTTTGAGTGCTCCCCCTGAGTGGTGAGATGATTCTCCCTGTGAACCCGATGATGTTGAATCTAGTGATGGTGTATTCAAGATATCATACATCATCCTTGTAGCTAACTCTTCGTCAGAAGTGGAGATAGGTATGTTGAAGGACTTGAAGAATCCATTATAGTCGAAAAAGTAAGCGGGTCCTTTTCCAGTAGGTGGTTGGTGTATTTCTGAACATCAACATTACACCACACTTCTACTAAACCCGTTGAGTTGTTGTAAACTCTCTTGTTCGGTATGTTGTATCCTAGGAAGATACCTTCATCAGCCTTCTCGCTGAATTTTCCTTCTTGAGTCTTCTTCAGAAGTGTGCACGGCGCGCCAAATGGTTCGAGGTACTCCAGATTAGGTTTACGTCATTGTAGTAACTCGTAACGTGTCTTGCCATGGCGCTTGACTACCAGAACTCGATTTAATGTGTAACATGCATTTGCCACTGCCTCATTCCAGAATTGGATGGGCAGTTTGTAGTCTGCTAGCATTGTCCGTGCTGTCTCTATCAAGCTGCGATTCTTTCTCTCAGCAACACCATTCATCTGAGGCGTGTAGGCAGAAGTGAACTGGTGCACAATTCCCTTTTCCTTGCAGTAAGCCTCCATCCACTGATTCTTGAACTCGGTCCCGTTGTCTGAGCGTACGTGTCTTACCCTGAGCTTGTAGAGAGATTCCAGTGTGGTTACTAATTCCTTGAAAGACTCAAATGTTTCTGATTTGGACTTCAAAAACATTACCCAAGAGAATCTTGAGTAGTCATCAGTAACCACATAACAGTACAAGTCACTTGCAATGCTTTTTGTACTGACTGGACCAAACAGATCCATGTAAAGAAGTTCAAGAGGAAGCTCGATAGAATGAACTTTCTTTTCCTTATGAGACTTCTTCGTCTGTTTGCCTTTCTTGCATGCTACACAGAAATCCGGAAGTTGGAAATTTTTGACATTAACTCCTCTCACGAGATCCTTCTGGATCAAGTGATTCATCTTCCGTTGATTAATGTGTCCATTCTCCTATGCCGGATGGAGTCCTTCTTAGTAGCTTTTGATAAGAAGCACTGAACTTCATGATCCGTTGTAAAAGCCGTTGAGAGATCCAAAACAAAAGATCTTTTATCCTTGAAGCTGTCATCAAAAACTTGGTCCTTACCGGAATCACAAAATAGTAATTTCTTTGGACATAACACTTGTTGTCAAATATGAACCTTAATGCCTTTTTTCCATATTTGGGACAAAAGTAGTTGTTTTGGAAGTTTTGAAAGTATTTCACTTTATCAAACTTAACTTTCCTGATTTCCAACCCAAAACAATCTCCATTGATCTGTGATATAACCTCCTTTGTTACCAACAAAGAAACATGCTGCAGGACCGTTTAAGGCTTAAACACAATTACAACACAACAACACAATGAGGAGATTAACTAAACTTTAATCAAACAGTGAACTGGGTAAACCAAAGGTGATACAAAGAACACAAGTAAAGCAAAGACAGAACAAGAGAGTATGGGTTTCAAGGAGGCAGTATATTGCTTTCTCAAGTTCTTTTACAAGTGTTACAAAGCATAAAGAAAGATACAAGAACTTGAAATACTTATACTACAACCTACAGCCGGCTATACTTTGAAAGCCAGCTGGATACAATTGACTAGACACTAACAAAAAATCAATTGTAGGATCAAAAGGCATATCTGCCTTTTGACCTTGTGACTATGACATGCCATAGCTCACATCCTTATACATTACAAAAAGGATAAAGTACATAAAGTGGAAAGTTACAGACTCAAGACCTCAATGTACAGTTACCAAAAGCAGGCCCTTTTCACCAACTCATGTAAGTTGGTGACTTTACAGAGATGCAGCGGAAAAGGTGCTTTATGGAACAGTACATCAGATAAAGCATGTGTACTAAAAGTCTTCGGAAGAAATCTGTCTTCATAGGTTGAAGCTTCGGAAGACTTTGTCTCTGAAGCTTCGGAAGACTTCATGTTTGGCTTCGGAAGATATTGGTCTTGGCTTCGGAAGATTTTACACTTAGAGTATTTTCTAATGCATTGTGTAAAACTTCCGAAGCATTCTTCACTTCAGTACTTAGTGCATGTTGCTGAGACACTTAGGCTGTTTTGGGTTGCATCAGACTTCAGGAATCCTTACAAACTCCCCCTAGGCTGATGCTACCAAAACACTTAGAAGATCTTCAAATGTTGGTAGTCTTCAGTACAATCAGGACCATTCCTTTCTTCATGAGATGGTCAGGATCATCAAGACTCTCATAGTATCTTCTCATCTCAAAGAGATCATGCAGAGGTAAGTTGATTATGTCTTGCCATGAGTAGACATTCTCAACACCTTGATCTCTGATAACATCCATCTTTCTGGATTGGTAGAGTAAGTCCAGGACAAGATGGGTGTCTCACTAGTTAGAGGAGCCACTTGAATAGGAGTTGATTGGGCTGCCTCATCATGCACTTCCTCAGGTTGATCTGATTCAGCCTGAGGTGCAGAGGTAGATGACTTTGGCTTCTTCTTCTTAGTCTTTGGTTTAGAAGCCATCCTCTTCTTCCTCTTGGATGTCTTTAACTGAGAAGACTGGTCTGCAGCACCATGTTGATCATCAGTGTCTTTCTCAGTTGGGTGTTCCTCCCTCACAGGTTCAGAAGGAGAGGGAGTTTGACCCTGCCTAGGATCAGAAGATGAAGCTTGCTGAGGCTCAGCTGGAGGTGCTGGTTGAGGTGTCTCTGGTTGTTCAAACTTGACCTCCACTTCAGGTGGGACTTGACTTGGAAGAGAGTGCAAGTCAATGAGTTCTCCACTTTTAATCTTCTGCTTGATCACCCTAATATGCTCATCCATAGTGGATAGAGACATGGGGCCAAGTCTCCTTCCGGAGAATCCATACAGCTTCAAGAAGCTCACCATTCTTTGTCAGCAGACTTCTTTGCATTCTTTTGAATGATGGCTCTTGACTTTGCAGCTTCTTCCCTTAGCTTCCTTTTAGTTGTCTTTCTTTCCTTGACTAACTCAAGCTCAAGTTGCTTTAGATACTCGAACTCAATGAAGTCATAGGACAAGGAAGAAGTGCATCTGCCTGATAGAAGCCTGTGGCACTCAGGTAGTTGATCATCTTGATCCTATCTTCTTCTTTATCTACCTGAGGTTCTTGTGGAGCCACATCTTCCTGTGCAGGACTTTCTTGAACTGGTGAGAGAGTGGGAGCATGCTTGTAAAGTCTTTTCTGTCTCTTCTCCTCTTTGAGTTGGAGAAGTATCCTTGCATCCTTTTTCTCCTTCAACTCTCTTGACACTTCCATGTCAGCCAGTTCATTTAACTCTTCTAAGGGAGGGAGATGATTTCATCAATGTCATAGTTCCTGGTCTGTAAGTAGGTAATCCTGACTGCCCTTAACTCATCATCTTGAGTATTTGGTCTGGGAGCAGCCCTGATTGCAGCTTGCATGAAGCTAGATGACCCAGTGAGAACTTTCTCCCCTTAGTCTCCTTTTCCTCTCTCTCTCTCTCCTCCTCAATTTCCTCAGGAGTCATTATCCTTTTCCCTTTGTCACCAACAGACCTTTGTGACTCAGGGTGGATTGAGGCTTGGCCTTCATTGCTTGGAGTAGCTTCCATGCTCTGGCCAGAGAGAGGCTGAGAAACACCTTCACCAGCAGGTGTCTCAGATGGAGTTTGGACCTCTGCAGCAGTTGTGATGATGAGACAGGGGTCTCAGGTTCTGCCACTGGGCCTTCAGTCAAGGTTTCCCCTATGAAACTAATCTTAGGGTCCACCTCAACATCCAGTTGACCGATGACATTGCCTGATTCCCTAAGTCTCCTTCTTAGAGTAAACTCTGCAAGGATCCTGTCTTGGATTCTTTGAGCCAGCCTGTCAGCTTGTCTTGAATTGCTTGGATTGACAAGTGGCAAGTTGACTAAATCCAGTCTTTCATAGAAGCTCAGGCTTTGGAATTGAAAAACTTCTTGTTGCCTTGAACTCTCTGAAGTATAAGGGCTCTCCTGTCATCATCATACCTCCACCTTATGATGTAGTTTGCCAGTTCCTTGTGGTGGAGATGAGACAGCCCTTGGTATACCTTCCTCAAAGAGACTCCTGATGAGAGAGTCTATAGAGTCCACATTAATGTGAACTTGAGGAAGTTGCTGAGAATGCACAACAGCAAGTGAGGATGGTGAGTCCTCTATGTCCATCTCTCTGAAGAACTCCCAGGTTCTGTGGTTGTAACAACTTTCTCCCCCTTTTTGGTAGCATCACCCACTTGCATAGGTGAGCTGGAGGATAAGTCAATCACTTCCACAGGTTCTTGTGTTCCTGGTTGAGCTCTTCTTAAAGGTCTCCCAGCTAGTTTTTCCTGCAGATATGAAATCTGGAGTTGCTGATCATTGACCCTGTTTTGCAGGTAGTCACCTGAGATTCCAAGTGACTAACCTTAGAGACTAAATAGGTGCATGTTTTTGACAATTTTTGCACCTTTAGTCTCAAATTCCCCTCATCTTCATCAGAAGATTCATTGGGGGATGAGATGATTGGACCAAAGTCCTCTCTCTCACCACCAGCTTGAGTTTCTTGGGCTGGTTTTCCTCTGCTCACTGGCAGCCTCAGTTGAGATGCCAATGGGCTGAGTTGCCATGGTTGAGGTCTTAATGATGTAATCACTTTCAAAAGTGAGAGCCTCTTCCATATGGACATCCTGAACAGGTTCAGAAGTGTCCACCTCAGTAATAGGTGACTGATGGGGGATAGACTGAGGAGAGTCAGAGGTACTCATCTCTCTTTGAGTAGGGGAGGAGAGAGAGACTCATGGTACTCACTGAATCCTAAGTCTTCATCAGTGTAAAAGGATAGGTTGGGAATTGGTTGGTGAGATCCAAAGGCTGGGGATGGTAGCTGTCCCCTGAAGGTTGTTCACTTGAGTGTTGAGACTCAGAGTGAAGGCTTAAGGTGTTGGGCTAGTGAGCTCATCAGGGTGAGCTTGAGGAACCTCAGCCCTGATAGGTGAAGTAATGGGAGTGGTTTGCTCCTCAGGAGAAGTGGGAGCTCTAGTGTCCACTTCTTCCTGTAAGGTTGAGTATTTGGGGGCCTGCACAGACTCAATAGCCTGAGCAGGGGTTCGTTTGGATTTTCTTTGGTAGGTGAGGGTGATTTCTGGTCTTTTTATGGTAAGGACAAAAGAGGTGTGGGTTCAACACTAGCTTGTGTTGCTAGGTTGTCACCTTGAGCAATGAGCTCTAACATTTTTGGGGACTAGGGCTGTTTCTACCCCTGAGAAGCCTACAGTTGGCTTCTTCATTATTTTAAAGATGCCGGGCTTCATCTGTCCCAATTTAAGAATATTACTTGTTTCCCTCAACTGTGAGCCCAGTTCACAGTTGAGAATGTGTTGAACATATCTAGGAAACATGTAATACTCTAAGGAGTCTAAGTTGCAAGTAAGTAAATTAGTATAACAAATTGTGAATACCTGAACTTGACCCCCTGAACCATTCCATGAACTATAAAGGAGAGATCCTCAGGAATCTGGTCCCATCCACCATGCTTGTTTGACAAGCTGTGGATAACCACATGGAGCAGGAATTTCCATTGGGATGAGACCTTCCCTTTCCTAAGGTCTTTACAGAGAAATCTCCCTCATAGCCCATCTGCTCAAAAGAATGATTAACAGCTTCTTTTGGGAAGGACACCTCACCTTCTTCATCATCCAGCTGCAAATGTTGGTTAATGATGGCCGGAGTGATGAAGATTGTCCTCCCTTGCACTGTGGCAGACAGTGCCTTCTCCCCATCCATAATGACCTCTTGGCAGGTCTTCCAGAATTCAAGCAAGTGATCCTCATATAGAGTAGGATCAATGGTCAGGGAGGTGAAGTAGTTTGACAGAGTCAAGAATTGGCAAATCTCTGAGAAACTTGCATCTTTCTCAGAGCTTAACAGAGCAACTTGATTATGTTGCCTGTGAAGTTGCATGGAGAAATCAGGGTTGTTTCTGCGGTTAAGGTTGGCCATTTCAGAAGCTTAAGGGTGAAGAAAGGTAGAAAGCAAAGGCGGTTTTAGAATTAGGTTAGAGAAATAGTAGAATTGAGGAAGATAGTGGGAAAGAGGGGGAACCGTTGGGTATTTATATGAAAAGGGATTTGAACCAAAGTTAATGAAAGAGGATAAACTTTGAAATCCGGAAGTCGGTCCCACCTCTGAAAAGGTAGTTTACTTTTGCTCAAAAAGTAGTTTTCTTGGAATTCGAAAAGCTTCCGAAGTTTATTTGTCTTCGGAAGTTTTGATTGAAAAAGCTTCCGAAGCTAAAATGGCTTCGGAAGATTTTCCTGAGAGTCTTGAAGAATTTATGCTTCGGAAGAGAAATAAACCCTTGAATGCTTTGTATAGGAATAAACAAAGCTTCCGAAGGTTAATTTTGCTTCGGAAGGAAAAAGTCCTTAAAAATAAATAAGTGTCTGAGATAAGAATTTTAAGCTTCGGAAGATGAATTTGACTTCTTCTTCTTCCAAGGTAAAATCTCTTAGACAGTTATGTATTTTGAAGACATGTTTTTCTTCCGAAGATAAAATTTTATCTTCCGAAGTATCAAAATTTTTCAAGAATCTAAGGAAAGTCTTCAAAAAGAATTTTACATCCAAAGAAAACATGAGCTTATGAAAGTGATGAACTAGACAACTTAGGACACACATATTTTAAGAAGAAATAATTAGAATTAGTTTTAAGAAAAAGTCTACTCAAAGTTAATCATCCCAATAGCTGATATCAGATACTTAAATCTCTGTTCATCAAAAGCTTTTGTGAACAGATCAGCATATTGTTCATCTGTATGAACTTTGACTAGTTTAATTAATCCCTTTTCATAGTTATCTCTTATTAAATGATACCTGATGTTGATGTGTTTGGTCCTTGAGTGCTGCACAGGGTTCTCAGTGATAGAGATAGCACTATTGTTGTCTATGTGGATAGGAGTCTCTTTGAAGTTAAATCCATAGTCCAGCATCTGATTTTGAATCCAAAGCACTTGAGCACAGCAGCTTGCAGCAGCAATGTATTCAGCCTCAGCAGTTGATGCAGACACACAGGATTGTTTCTTGCATTGCCATGAGACCACCCTTCCACCAAGGAATTGACATCCCCCAGATGTAGACTTTGCAGTCATATTGCAACCACCATAATCACTATCTGTATAGGCATACAGATTGAAATTGGATTCTTTGGATACCATAGACCAAGTGTTGAAGCACCTTTGAGGTATCTTAAAATCCTTTTCAAGTGATTAAGTGAGACATCTTAGGGTTGGCTTGATATCTTGCACAAATACATGTAGCAAACATGATATCAGGCCTGCTAGCTGTAAGATACATAAGAGACCCAATCATAGCCCTGTATAAGTGTTCATCTACACACTCCCCCTCAAGATCTGGACCAAGGGAGTGGTTTCTGGCTATGGGTGTCTTAGCAATCTTACAATCAGTCATGTTGAACCTCTTGAGTATGTCTTGAACATACTTTGACTGACTTATGAAGATGCCATCTTCAACCTGCTTCACTTGAATTCCCAGAAAGAAGTTGAGTTCTCCCATTGACTCATCTCAAATCTGTCTTTCATCAGCTTCTCAAAGTCTTTGCAGAGCTTTGGATTAGTTGAACCAAAGATGATGTCATCTACATACTTGAACCAGCAATAAGTCATTTCCCTGTCCTTTGATGAAGAGTTTCCATCTATAGTACCTCTCCTGTATCCATGTTTACAAAGATACTCAGATAGTGTCTCATACCACTTTCCTGGGTGCCTGATGCAGCCCATAAAGAGCTTTGTCAAGCTTGCAGACATAATCAGGATGATCAGGGTCTACAAAACCAGGTGGCTGTTTGACATAAACCTCCTCATCAATCACTCCATATAAGAAAGCACACTTTACATCAAGTTGGTAGACCTTGAAGTTCTTGGATGCAGCAAATGCCAGGAATATCCTAACAGCTTCTAGTCTTGCTACAGGAGCAAAGACATCAGTGTAGTCAATCCCTTCTTCTTGTGTGTATCCTTGAACAACTAGTCTTGCCTTGTTCTTGATGATGATTCCTCTATCATCCTTCTTATTTCTAAAAACCCATTTGGTTCCAATGGTAGTCTTCCCATGAGAAGAGGACAAAGGTTCCAAACTTTCTGCCTTTTGAATTGAAGCAGCTCTTGTTGCATAGCTTCAACCCAACTTCCATCCTTTAGAGCTTCATCAACTTTCTTGGGCTCTATCTGAGATAAGAAACAAGAGTGAAGACAAACATTTGCTTCATGGGTTTGTCCTCTTGTTCTTACCCCTGTGACAACATCTCCAATGATGTTTGTGGTGGGGTGAGACTTGTGGATCCTTAGCTGAGGGATCACAGCAAGTTGTTGAGAAAGATCTAAATTTGAGAAATTTAGATCTGGTCTGGAAGATTCACCCTCCACATTATCACACTTATCAAGATTAACTTGATCCAATGAGTGTGAGACATCATTGATGTTGTCATCTATGGTATGGTTATTAGCATCAAGAAATTCCTGATCACTATCACCATCACCATTGTTGTCTTCTACAAGTGAGGTGTCTTTATCTGGTTGAGAGGCCTCTGAGCTGGAATTTGAAGGCATGCCAGATGTATCAGCTGAATTTGTCATTGTTGTGCTGATAGAAACCTCATTTGCTGAAGTAGTTCCAACTGGAGCTGAAGATGTATGAGTTGAAGGTCTTCCTAGCTCAAATCTTGGATCAGGATCACCTGTATTTAGATTTTCTGCAGATCCTGAAACATGCTCACAAGATTTGTTAAACAGTTGGTAACTAAATCAAGATCAAACAGCCAATCCGGACCAGAACCAGCCACACAAGGAGTGTGCTCATTGAAAGTCACATTGGCTGACTCCTCAACAATTCTAGTTCTGAGATTGTATACTCTATAAGCTTTAGCTTGAGAAGAGTATCCAATAAAGTGTCCATCATCTGATTTCTCAGCAAACTTGGCAATTTGATCTTTGGTATTCAAGATGGTGCAGGGACATCCAAATGACCTGAGAAAACCAATGAAAGGTTTCCTCTTGTGCCAAAGTTCATAAGGAGTCTTACCATGTGTCTTAACTACTAAAACTCTGTTTTGCACATAGCAAGCAGTATTAACTGCCTCTGCCCAGAAGGTGATAGGCAGTTTAGAGTCAGACAACATAGTTCTTGCAGCTTCAATAAGTGTCCTGTTTCTCCTCTCAGCAACTCCGTTTTGCTGAGGAGTCCTGGGAGCACTATATTGTCTTGTAATACCTTTTTCATCACAAAATGTATCAAGGATTTGGTTCTTGAATTCAGTTCCTTGATCACATCTTATGGTTTTGACCTTGTGATCACATTGATTCTCAACTTTTAAGATGAAATTCTTCAGAATCTCAGGGGTTTCATCCTTAGTTCTAAGGAAGAAGACCCAAGTGAATCTTGTAAAATCATCTGTGATCACCAGACAGTAAGAGGTCCTTCCTAAACTCATTACACTGGTGGGGCCAAAGAGATCCATATGTAACAAGTGTAGGGGAGTAGTGATGGAGTTCTTTTCCTTAGGCTTGTGAGATACCTTGTGTTGCTTCCCTTTCAGGCATGCAACACAATGATCATCACTTGTAAACTCTTTCTTTGGCATTCCAGTTACCAGATCATGTTTAATTAATTTATTCATGTTCTTAAAGTTTACATGGCACATTCTTTTATGCCATAGGAAAGACTCATCACTATTTGCTTTAGATAGAAAGCATGAAACTTCTCCAGAGGGAGATGTTTCTTGCAAATCCATCTTGTACATGTTCCCTTTCCTGGGGCTCTGAGCAGGATATGCTCATGAGGAATGACCACACCAGGCTTGAGAACAATGCACTCATGCTCAGTAAAGAGCATGTTATGACTCTGATCACAAAATTGGGATACACTCAGAAGATTGTACCCAAGCTCCTTAACAAAGTTTACCTTCTCAATGCTGAGCTTACCATTTGTGACCTTGCCCCTTCCAGAAATGTAACCACCTTCATCTCCTCCAAAAGCAACTGGTCCTCCATCAATTCTCTCAAAATTATGGAGTAGAGACCTATTGCCTGTCATGTGCCTGGAACAGCCACTGTCAATTATCCAGACATTCCTGTTTGTCTTGAGCTGTTCCTGCACAAAGAAAATGATTAGTTACATTTGGAAACCCAAGCCTTACTTGTCTTGGGCTCATTAAGTGTAATAGAAGGTAATGCAACAGTAATAGATCCTATGGTTGTACTATGGGGATCTTCAGCTGTTGTTGATGGAGAAACCTCAGTCATTTGGTCTTTCTTAGACTTCCACACCACCTTTGGAGTCTTGGACTTGACCTTCAAAACCTTAGAAGCTTTTGGAACTTCACAAGTTTTGATGACTGATCCTTCGGAAGAATCTACAGTCACTGCAGCAGACTTCAGTGCTTCGGAAGAACTCCTTTCTTCCGAGACCAACTTTGCTTCCGAAGGTAATTTTCCATTTACCTTCTTCTTTGATTTGGAGCTTCCGAAGGAAACAGACTTTCCTTCCGAAGCTTGAGACTTCTTGAGACTCTTTGAAGTCTTTGTTTTGGTCATGTGGACAGTACTTTTAGGATTGTATGGGCAATCCTTAGCAATGTGAGAAGTACTTTCACACATAACACACAACATTTTCTTCTTCAAAGAAGTCTCCTTTTGAGAGCAAGACTGGCTTTGGTCACATCCCTTCTCCACCTTCATCTTGGTAGATGCTGAGACAGTTCCTTTGGGCTGTGAACTGTTCTTGGAGTTTGATGGTCCAGGCTGTGCAGCAGTGGTACACAGCAGCTCAGTCTTCTTCTTTGTACTGAGATGATTTGAACAAGAACCATGACTCTTAGCTGAGGAGTCTTGGTTGATGTCTTCAGTCCTTACTACTTTGAAACCTGCAGAGATAAAAACTTGTTTCTGCTTAGCATCAAAAGTAGCCTTGATTTCTTGAGCCTTCTTTGCTTCCTTTTGCTCTTCCTGATCAAGTTCTTTCTCTTGGACTTGGTCATCACAGTTGATTTCTTCTCCTCAGAAGGATAGTGGCCCTTGGAAGAATCCTCTTCTTCACTCTTCTCAGAGGAATTCTTCACTATCACTTCTTCATCATCCTCACTTACAGGATCTATGAGAGGAAGCTCATCTTCACAAGTTCCACACCTAGGAGATCTTACAGACAAGATTGTGTGTGGAGGAGCTATCTCATTTGATCCCAGTCCCTGTCTATTTTGATAACAAACCTTGTTGTGTAGGGATGAGGATATCATGTTCTTGAAGGTCTCTTCTTCAAGAACACTCTTCTCTGCCTTGGCTTTGCTGATCACAAGCTCAGCCTGGCACTCAGTCAACTTAGTGATGAGATCTTGGATCTGAGTTCTAAAATCTGTATGTTCATGTTTTAGTACTGAAATGGTTTTCTCCAAGTCCTCTATCTTTAACTTGTAATCATTTTCAGACTTTCTAAAATCAGATTTTAATATGTTTAATGACTCAAGATCAGATCTCATCTCTAGGTTGTAGGACCTGTATCTATTTACTTTAGCAATGCATTCAGGGGAGCAAGATGTTCCAATACCTTGGCTTCATCATGGTCAGCCATCAGTGCTTGGTTTGGAGAAGCATCCTCCACCTGAAAACTCCAGTCAAAGCCTCCCTCTTCAACAGCAACAGCAGCATGTTGCTTTGTCTTCTTCTCAGCCTGAGGGGCTTTGTCAGTGTAGTTTGGTCTGGGTTGTGTTTGGCCCCCATTTGCTTTAGGTGCCTTACACTCCCTAGGAAAGTGACCCATAAGGTTACAGTTGTAACACTTAACTTTGCTTTTATCCAGCCCAAACTTCCACTGGTAGCATTGCTTGGAAATCTTCTTCCTGTCCTCTTGTAGAACTTCTTGGCTCTGTGAGTGAGGAGAGCCATCTGCTGAACTATCTCCATGTATTCCAGGTCATCTGGATGGATACAGTCCAGGTCTTCAAGAGTGAAAAGATAATTCCCACAGCTTTCATCTGCAGACACAAAGGCTTGAGAAGAACTTGTCTCTTGGAATGGGCTTCCTTGAGTAAAGTTCTCCCTTGGTGTCTCCGGGAAGGTGATGAAAGGACCCTTTTGTGAGTTGTCAGGGTAGCATATGAGATGATGTTGGGGTTCTATGCTGTCCCTTTCAACCACATGAAGGGCTGAACCCATTTGATTGTTGGAGTTGCCAGATGAACCTTGCATGTTCATCTCCATCTGGTATCCACTGAGAATCCCATACAACTCTGTAAGAGTAAGAGTCTTAAGGTTCTCAGTCCTCTTGATCACCACACAATAGTGTGTCCATTGCCTAGGAAGTGAGGACATGAACTTCCTTACAATGTCCCTGTTCTCAAGAGGAACTCCTCCATCCACTAGGGTATCCACAATCTCAACATACCTGAAGTATTGTTGAGTCATGGTTTCACCTGCTTTGAAGGTGAAATTCTCAAACTGCTGCTTCAGAAGATCTTTCTTGTTCTCCTTGGCTTCAGAGGAGCCTTCATACATCAGCTTCAGTGCATCCCACAGCTGTTTGGCTGTCTTGCACTTCTTAAAACCTCTGTATACAGAGTTTGGGAGAGCAGTCTGAAGAGCAGTCATGGCCTTCCTGTCAATCTCTACTCTTTTTCTATCTTCATCTGAGTAGTTGGCCACATCTTTAGGAATCATACCAGCACCAGTAGCAGAGGGGGTGCTGGGTATGAAAGGTCCATTCTCAACAGATTCCCACATTCTTGAATCAAGAGACCTGATGAAGCCTTCCATCCTCATGCACCAGGTGTCAAAATCATCAAGAGTGATCAGTGGGGATTTGTTCATGGTTCCAGTCTCCATATCAGTCTTTGAGATGGAAGCCATTTGAAGAGTTTAGCTTTTGTGTGTGTGAGGGATCTTAAGATGGTTAGATCTTATATCAAGAGCCTGGAAAGCTCTGATACCAATTGCAGGACCGTTTAAGGGCTTAAACACAATTACAACACAACAACACAATGAGGAGATTAACTAAACTTTAATCAAACAGTGAACTGGGTAACCAAAGGTGATACAAAACACAAGTAAAGCAAAGACAGAACAAGAGAGTATGGGTTTCAAGGAGGCAGTATATTGCTTTCTCAAGTTCTTTTACAAGTGTTACAAAGCATAAAGAAAGATACAAGAACTTGAAATACTTATACTACAACCTACAGCCGGCTATACTTTGAAAGCCAGCTGGATACAATTGACTAGACACTAACAAAATCAATTGTAGGATCAAAAGGCATATCTGCCTTTTGACCTTGTGACTATGACATGCCATAGCTCACATCCTTATACATTACAAAAAGGATAAAGTACATAAGTGGAAAGTTACAGACTCAAGACCTCAATGTACAGTTACCAAAAGCAAGGCCCTTTTCACCAACTCATGTAAGTTGGTGACTTTACAGAGATGCAGCGGAAAGGTGCTTTATGGAACAGTACATCAGATAAAGCATGTGTACTAAAAGTCTTCGGAAGAAATCTGTCTTCATAGGTTGAAGCTTCGGAAGACTTTGTCTCTGAAGCTTCGGAAGACTTCATGTTTGGCTTCGGAAGATATTGGTCTTGGCTTCGGAAGATTTTACACTTAGAGTATTTTCTATGCTTTTGTGTAAAACTTCCGAAGCATTCTTCACTTCAGTACTTAGTGCATGTTGCTGAGACACTTAGGCTGTTTTGGGTTGCATCAGACTTTCAGGAATCCTTACACATGCCCTCCTTTTATTTGTTGACGTTTGATAAGAGTGCCCTTTTCCTGTCATGTGCCTGAATGCTCCGCTATCTACAATCCACGTGTTGGTTTCGCACTGAAGCGACACACCCTGCACTTCATTAACAAGTGACAAGCATTAGTTTAGGTTAGGAACCCAAGCTTTACTGCTTGGGTTTTCCAGAGGGATCACACATCATGATTTCAACCCATTTCCCTTAGAAGGTGAGGGTAGCTCAGGTGACTTCTTGTCATCATTATCAGACACAGAGGCTTACTTTTCTTTCCATAAGCCAGATTTGTGTAAAGGCCTGTTTTGATAAACAGACGACTGGCTAATGGGTTGAACTTTGGGTTCACTAGTTCTTCTAGGTGGAGTCAATGAACTCCTCTTAGAAGACCTAGGTTTTGAATCCTGAAGTTCAATTTTCTTCCTAGGTGTTGATAGTAAGGACATAAGAAGCAATGTGTCCACACTCATTCAGTTGTAGCATGACCTGCTATCAACTTTATGATTAAACTGTTCATGTGGAGACGTGTGTGACACCTAGTGACATCATTATGTTTGGGCTTTGACTCTACTTCTTTGATGTTTTTCTCTTGTTTAACACATTTAACTGTTTTAACATTCTTAACATCTTTCCATTTTGGTTAATTGGACTTCGACATAAGACTCGTGATGGTTTAACATTACAATCTTTTTAGGTTTCAGATTTGACTTTGTTTGACCTTGACTTTATATTAACCTTTTCAAATTCTTTTTCTAGATTAACACAGGCATTTTACCCTTTGCCTTGAAGTGGCCTCCTTTTGTTTTGTTCCAGATTCAATTGAAGACCTGAGGAATCTGGATCACTTACAAGAGGAGTAGACACCACATGATCCTTGATTGGATTGTTATTTATTGGTTTACTCTTAGTGTTCGTCAAGATCTCAGGTGGTGGTGGAACCACTTTATAACCCAAACCCTCCCCATTGTTACGCTCTCTCACTAAGTGTTGGACAATATGAGATGAACTTGTCCGACTGTGCAGTTTTTGCTTTAATGAATTGACTTCTACTTCTAAAATTGCTTTTTGTTTCTTAGTGTCTCTAGGGAGTTAAGATAGTACCTAATGTCATTTGCTGGTTAAAGGCTACTACTTCTGTTTCCCTAAGTTGTTTATTCAAAAGGCCTATCTTTTCTTTGTAACTATGCTCATTTTGTTTTAAAACGCTATATGCCTCAGTGCACAGTTGCAAATCCTTTACTAAGCTATCGTTATGATCTAATAACCTAGCAAATTTTAGATCTATGCTTTCTCTAAATTTATTACAATCAGAACAAGCATGTTTTTTGAAAAGTTGGTCAGTAGTACTTACCTGAGGAGGTTCTGATGAATCTGCCATCAACACAGCATCTGATGTCTCTTGTTCAGGTGATTCTGTCTTTGTTGTAGATGTCCCTTCTTCAGGCTTGTAGTTGACCTCAGTAGTAGTCTCTTCACTGTTTGACATCGCTAGCTCTACTGCAATATCTCCTTCACTCGCGGAATCATCATCTAAGTCTTCCACACTCGCAATATTGGATTCTCCCGGAGAGACAAACCGAAAACTCCTGTCCTGTCCTTCATCATCATGAGCAGTCAAGGCTTTTGGATCCTTGCTTGATAAAGTAGGACTGCTAGCTTGCTTGTCTGATGAGTAAGGACGAGAATTGATTCCCTTTCTAGTCTTCTTTGGTTTCACACACTCTCTTTTGAAGTGCCCCTTTTCTCCACAGTTGAAACAGGTCACCTTGCTCTTATCAAACCAAAAGTAGTGTCCTTAGTAGCAACCAGTTTTGTCCGGTCTTCTTCACAAACTTCTTAGCTCTTCGGACAGCACTTGCTAGGCCCACATGATATCCGTCCTCTCCAGCTCTGTCTCATCTACCTGCTCGTAGTCCTCGTCTGCCAGATGTCAGTTTCCAATTTTCCCAGCAACAAGTCATCATAGGAATGGACACTGCTGCTAAGAGATCCATTCTCTCTTGCTACTTCTACCGTCACTTTCCGAGATTCTCGGTCTTCAGTCTTGTAGCATTTGCTTCAGATCCAATGTATTGGGTACTAGATGACCTGACGTTTCTGATTTTGAAGGAGAGGCTTGTGAAGGACCAGATGAGCTTGACACAAAGGCGGTCTGAAGTGGTGCTCCAGACGTCTTAACTTGTGGAGTTGCATTGTACAAAGTTGGATTCTAAGTATACGAAGACTTTTGAGCTCGGTACTTCATCCTTAATGCTTCTTCTCGCAGCTTTAGAATCATTGATGTCCAACTTTGCTAACATTCCATTCTGTCTTAGATTTGACACAAAGGAAGCCCATTTTTCTGGCAACCCGTCTGCAAAATTCGACACTTTGTCTTTCATGGTAGTTATGACACCATGTGTGTGCAGCTCGCTCATCAAATGGTAGAATCTATCAATGACATCGTATAAACTATCATTTCCCATCGATGAGAAGTTGTCAAATTCTTTCTTCAACTCCTTAGCTTTAATGGCCTTCAATGAAGCATTCCCGTCATATCGTTTCTCCAGCTCATCCCATAACTTCTTGGCTTGCTTATTCTCAGAGAATTGATGAAAAATATCCTTAGGGATAGACTGAGTTAGCAATGCATATACTCTCTTTTCAGCATTATATTTGACTTTCTGTGCATCAGTCATCCCTCCTAAAGTAAGTTTCACCCCATCAGCTCCTACCGGCATACTGTACCCCGTCTCAATAGCTTCCCACATATTAGGATCTACTCCATTTAAGTAGATCTCAAAATGTTGTTTCCAGTGGGGAAACTCATCTAAAGTTATAAGCTTCGGGGGTCTATTGTGATTCCCCACCTCACTCTCCAGTAGCAGAGTTCTGAATACATGAGTCCTTCCCGGCTGTAAACGCTGAAAACTGATCCTCCATCTCGATTAACTTTAAGTCTCTTAAACAATCTGTTTCACTAGTGCGAATGGAACTGTGCGATTGGGCTACCCGTGCGAATGAACGATGCGACTGGTTCAATCGTGCGGCTGAACTAAGCGATTGGTCCAGTCATGCGAATAAACTGATGCGGATGAACAATGCGAATGGTCTGCTTAGTCGTACCAATTAAGATACGACTGAGTCCAATCGTACGTCTAGGCGATGCGAATGAAGTCTAGTCGTGCGATTGAGTCAATCGTGCGACTGAAGCTGCTGGATTTCGAAAATTTCTAGGTTTAACGAGTTTTGGCCGTAAAAACCCGAATTTTCACCAACCCTAATCGCCTTATGCCGAAGAAACCAAAACTTTATGGGCAGGGGACGTCCAAGACACCGTTTGACACGAAAAGATTGCGTTTTTAATGAAAAAACACAACTTTTGTATCAAAACCGATTGAATCACACGTAATCAAGAGCCAAAGCTCTGATACCACTTGTTAGGATCTGGTATTTGAACGAAACACCAACTGATTAACGTGTTAACCAAACCAAATAGTGCGGAATCCTATTTGATTGGCGATCCAATCAGTGAGAACGCACGTAGAAACAATAACGTATTGAATCTAACGTAAGAATCGATTAGGAATCGATCTACAGCGTTCTATGAACTTGGAGTACGAACTTAGAGGCTTCTGGACGGCTAGGGTACGTCTGGAGTCGAATTGGAATGAATGCTTACGTTTTTCCACGAATTAGGCGGTATTTATAGGTTAGGGTTGCTCATTCGGGCGACAGAACCATCAGCATGGTTCATTCGTGCGATTGAGCCATGCGGTTGAACCATTCGCACGACTGAGTGTTCAGTCGTGCGACTGAGTCAGTCGCATGAAGTTGTTCAGGCGCATGGACTATTTAGGCGCATGGACACTCAGTCGCATGGCCATTCGGACGCATGACCACTGTTGGGGCGCATGGTTCAGTCGGACGCATGCGAACTTCACCTAACCAAGTTTGAATGAATTTATTAATATAACATTATGTGTATCAATTCAAACAATCACAAACCTATATAATCAAGTCAATATCAACTCATTAATGAAATATTAAACATTATAAATCACAACCAAACATTCTCATTTCATTAATTACCCAAACATTACATCAGTGTACGACATTCAAGACATATTACATTAAGATCAACATCTAGGTACATATGTATCAACACCTTGCTCTTGTCAAAACCAAAGGTAGTGTCCTTAGTTGCAACCAAGTTTTGTCCGGTCTTTTTGACGAACTTCTTAGCTCTCCGGACAGCACTTGCTAAGGCCCACATTATATCCATCCTTTCCAGCTCTGTCTCATCTACCTACTCGTAGTCCTCGTCTGCCAGATGGCAATTTCAAATTCTCCCAGCAACTAGTCTATCATAGGAGTCGACTACAGCTGCTAAGAGATCCATGTGCTCTCTTGCTACTTCTACCGTCACATTACCGAGATTCTCGGTCTTCAGTCTTGTAACATTTGCTTCTGATGCAATGTATTGGGTACCAAACGACCCTGACGTTTCTGACCCTGAAGTAGAGGCTTGAGAAGGACCAGCTGAGCTTGACATAAAAGTTGTCTGAAGTGGTGCTCCAGACGTTTTGGCTTGTGGAGTCGCGTTGTACAGTGCCGGATTCTAAGTATAAGTAGACTTTTGAGCTTTGTATTTCATCCTTAATGCTTCCTCTCTCAGCTTCAAAATGAAATCGTTTATGTCCAACTTTGCTAGCATACCATTCTGTCTGAGATTAGAGACAAAAGAAGCCCACTCCTTTAGCAACCCATCTGCAAAGTTTGACACCTTGTCCTCCATGGTCGTTGTGACACCATGAGTGTGCAGCTCACTCATCAAGTGGTAGAACCGATCGATGACGTCATCCAAACTCTCATTACCCATCGACGAGAAGTTGTCGAACTCCTTCTTCAACTCTTTAGCCTTTATAGATTTTAATGATGCATTCCCGTCATACCATTTTTCTAACTCATCCCACAGCTTCTTTACTTGCTTGTTCTCAGAAAATTGATGGAAGATGTCCTTAGGAATTGACTGAGTAAGCAGTGCATAAACTCTCTTTTCAGCATTGTACTTGACCTTTTGTCCATCAGTCATGCCACCTAGTGTAAGTTTGACTCCATCAGCACCTACTGGCATGCTATACCTTGTCTCAATTGCTTCCCACATATTGGGATCTACTCCATTTAAGTAGATCTCGAAACGTTGCTTCCAGTGTGGGAATTCATCTAACGTGATTAGCTTAGGGGGTTTGTTGTAATTCCCTACTTCACTCTCCTGTAGCAGTAAATTCTGAATACGTGAGTCTCTCCCTGCTGCGAATGTTGAGTATTGGTCCTCCATTGCAATTAACTTTAGTCCTTGGAACAAACTGTTTCACTTGTGCGAATGAAGGTGTGTGATTGGGCTATTCGTGCGATTGAACGATGCGAATGGTTCAATCGTGCGGCTGAACTTATGCGAATGGTTCAGTCGGGCGAATGAACTGATGCGGCTGAACAATGCGAATAGACTGCTCAGTCGTACGAATGGAGGTACGAATGAGTCCAATCGTGCGTATGAGGGATGCGAATGTATCCAGTCATGCGATTGAGTCAATCGTGCGACTGAAGCTGCTGGATTTTGAAAATTCGTAGGTTTAAGGTGTTTTGGCCGTAAAAACACGAATCTTCACTAACCCTAATTGCCGTATGCCGGAAAAACTAAACTTTACGAGCATGAGACGTCTAAAACACTGTTTGACACGAAAAGATTGCGTTTTTAGTGAAAAAACACAATTTTTGTATCAAAAACGATTGAATCACACGTAATCAAGAGCCAAAGCTCTGATACCACTTGTTAGGATCGTGTATTGAACGAAATACTAACTGATTAACGTGTATACCGAATCAAATAGTGGGGAATCCTATTTGCTTGGCGATCCAATCAGTGAGAACGCACGTAGAATCAATTATGGATTGAATCTAAACGTTAAGAACGATATGGAATCGATCTAGTGCGATCTATGAACTTGGAACAGGTTCTTAGAGGTCTCTGGATGGCTAGGGTACGTCTGTAGTCGAAGTGATCTGAATTTTTACGTTTTGCCATGATTTAAGTGGTATTTATAGGTTAGGGTTTCTCATTCGGGCGACTGAACCATTAGCATGGTTCAGTCGTGCGATTGAGCCATGCGGTTGATCCATTCGCACGACTGAATGTTCAGTCGTGAGACTGAGCCAGTCTCATGTTACAATCATACGACTGATCCAGTCTCCTGGTTCAGTCGTGCGACTGAGTCATTCGCATGACGTTGTTCATGCGTATGGTCCATTAGCATGGACCATTGGCATGATAACTTCATAATACTTAGTTTGAATGTATTAATTGTCATTACGTTATTTATATTTATTCAAACAACCACAAACCTATATAATCAAGTCAATATGTGTTAAACAACTTATTAATGAAATATTAAACATTATAAACACAACCAAACATTTACATTTCATTAAGTACCCAACTATTACATAAGTGTAAGACACTAAAGACATATTACATTCAGTTCAGAAACTAGGAACACATGTACCTACATACAAAATCAGCATGAATATCAGCATCAATAGTTTCTTCAGCTAAGTTTTGAGGTTCATTGACATTATCATCATCATTCCTTTCACTAATTGCCTCTTGATGTGCTTCAGTTGCACCATCATTACCATCATCATCATTATTATCATCATCATCATCTGATCAACTTTCAGTAGCTTCATCATCACTTTCTTCATCATCATCATCAATCATATCATCTACAACATCCTCAATAAGAGCATTTGAGTCTATTGGTTCATCTTCAGATAAATGATAGTGTTGTTGATTGATATCTACTTCATCCATAGCTATATTCCTTATATAATCAAATAATGGAATGTTTTGAGCACCAGTAATCATTGCATGTCTCTTATATACAGCTTCTGACATGTGCTCTAATTGCAACTTATCTGCTTCAACTCCTTCAACATATAGATCTGGATTCTCTTCATTAATAAGCAGTTGGAGAAATCTTGGATACATCAAGTATTTGTTTGTCTTTCCTCTTTCAAGATTGAATATGAATCCTTTCATTATCCACTTTGCCATGTTAAATCTTCTATTTGTGGCTAGAGCAATGATAGGAGATGCAATGTCCACTGGGAATGAATCCCAACCAGCACTTCTTTTAGACATGCAATGTTGAAATATATAACACAACAGTTTCTAGTGTTTATATACTCTTGCTCTGAAGAATTGTTTCTTAGGGAAGTGATCAGGATGACCCATTTGTAGAGATACATCTCTACATTCATTGAAAGTATACTCAGATAAGTCTTCTGGGTCATTTTCACCAAGTTTAAGAGCTGATCTGATTGCTTGTTCAGAAACTTCAAGCATTCTATCTGATGTAATTAAATCTCTTAAAACTTTATGCCCTTCTTCATCTCTTTCTACTTCTGCTGTTCTCCATAATCTTTTGATCAATCTTGCATTAATCATTGGTCTTGCACACATTGCATAGACATATTTTGATCTTAACAGAAATCGTATAATTTCTTCATAACCAACAGCTTCTCTGTTTTCATCATCTAAGAAAGCAGCAACATTATGTTTAGGCTCAAACTTCAAAGCTGCCATCTGCAAAACATAGAGAAAAATAATATTAGAACATTTTACATATGAATTTGCAATTTTGTAATATTGAATTCAATTTTGACTTATGATTTTGACTTTTGACTTATGAATTTAATTTGTGAAATCTTAAAATTTATTCATTTTGTATCTATCATCAAGCATTGAATTCTTATTTATCTACTTTTTGTTAAAAAAATAGTTTATTTTTATTTTTTTATTCTTATTTTTGTTTAAAATTTGAATTGTCTGTTCATCTTCTTCTTCTTCCTTCGAAGAACTGACTGATCGATCTATAATCAATATCATTTACAATTTCAGTCGATGACCTATATATCAAATTGCTCGAAATTTGATACATATCAACAATGCAGAGTCAATTTTAGATATGATTAAGATTTGATTAGTTAAACTTTGAATGTTACAGTTTTCGAACGCCCAAATAGCTGTCAAACGCCTATGCCAATCATCATGTTTTAACCAAAATCTACTGATTTGAATCACAAACTTACGTTTATAGACCCAAATAATATCTAACAATCATCAAGATTTGTTGCAATCACTGAGAGTCTGAGACTTCGATGATGACTAAGAGTCGATAGTTCAGGGATTTGTTTTTGGAGAAATTTTGAGTGTGAATGAGAAACAAGTGTAGGTGTTCAATTTATATTAAGTGAAATTTTAGACGCATGAGCATTGTTTTTGCGTATGAAACCCTAAAATTCACAAAATAATGAGACGTATGAACACTGTTTGTGCGTTTTGACTCAGACGCATCAGAACTGTTCAGAGGCATAAGCACTGTTTAGGCGCTTTTGCACTGTTCAGCCGCATGAAGTTCCTGAAACGTCTAACACTTGTAACTCTTCAAACATTTCAACACTGTGTAGACGCATGAGACATTTCACACGTCTAACACTTGGTTAAAATCAGACTCACTATCACTGTGTAGGCGCATAGGTTTGTGTAAAACGCCCAAACACTTGGTTAAAATCATGGACTTATTACAACGTTTTAGGCGCATGGGAATATGAAAAACGCCCAAACACTTGTATATTTCCTGAAAGTTCACCATGCTCCGATTTAGACGTATGCACACTATTTAGGCGCATGAGTTGACTTTGAGTTGACTTTCATGAGTCTTACACTTGTGTTTTCCAAATTCTTCACCAGCACACTGTTTAAACATATTAGTAATATTTCATACTAATATTTAAACAATTTAAGCATAATTTTGAATTTTCCAAAATTTACCTTTTAGTCCCTCAAATTTGAACTTTTTGCATTTTGCACACCCAATTTTTAATTTTTAACAATTTTAATTCTTCACTTGTTGTTTAACTTTTAAAATTTAGAGTCTCAAAACAAAATCAATTATCTATTTTTCAACTTTTTTTGTAAAGCCCCGTTCCCGGGACGCTTATAGTTGGTCATTCATCGCACATAAAACATATAATTACATTTGCCTTAGGAAAATATTGCAACGGAAACATTCAAAAAATGACATCTCATTTTATTACAAACACTTTTGCCAAATAATACATCATTATCCGATTACAAAATACATGTTTGCATTACATCACAAAAACTTTATAAATGGATGCCATCCCAAAAGAGCCGAGTAGCCTTGCAGTGCCATCCTCAGCAATCTTACCTGCCAACTGGAAAACATATAAAAAGTCAGCGTTGCTGAGTGAGTTCTAGTTTTATAATAAAACTTATTTTTCTTTCGTAAAACCGTTCTTTACTTTCTTTATAAAACATTCGTTACATACATGCGTTCACACATAATACGTACATACAGATAATATCATTATTATCTTCATCATTATGTTCGTTACATTCATCATTCATCGTACAGCATTATCTTTCACTTCTTTCTAGGTCCTGTCAGACTTTACCCTCTTCGTGGCACTCAGCCACGATTACTGAGGTCGAATGACAAGGATCCTGTTTAGTACATTATTACGATAATTCATTAACGTTCATTCCATACTTTGTTCTTTCATTCATCTCTTTGCTCATTACTCATTATTACTCGAATCTTGTCTCATGCGATATCCCCGACTCATGCTCGAAAGCTAATGTTGTGCCGGGACCTGCTCACAAGCCCCCGACTCATGTCCGAAGACTGACACAACACCGGGATACGCAACAAAGATCCCTTATGAGTCAGTCACAGGGATTGAACTCTATCCAAGTCTGCTGCAACACAAAGTCACTCACCTCATTATCTCGTCTCATGCAATATCCCCGACTCATGTCTGAAGACTGATACTGTGCCGGGGCCTGATATACAAACCCCCGACTCATGTCTGGAGACTGACACAGTACCGGGATACGCGACACGGATCTCATCATCCGTCACTTTCATCATATGCAATACTCCCGACTCATGTCCGAAGACTGATACTGTGCCGGGTCCTGCTCACAAACCCCCGACTCATGTCTGGGGACTGGCACAGTACCGGAGTACGCAACAAGGACCTCTTTCGAGTCTGTTGCGACACAGAATCGCTCAACTCATACATATGCTTGCAAGCCTTTCATTCGTTCATTCATTCATTCATTAATGCATGCATTTATTCATTACGTTCCACTTTTCCTTATCTTTCACTTTACGTTACATAATATTTTCATTTCATTCATTAACGTTCAACGCAAAGCCATAGAAAGATAAACATACAGCATCATCATACATATGCAACAATCATACATCACATCACACACATCATACATACTATGCATCACACGCATCGCCATGCCTAACATCACACATAACGTCATACATATCATCATCATCAACATCATCATCATCATTAGCTCATCATCATGCATCACCTTATACCGTCCATACACATCACATCATCGAGGAAATCCATCTCGACCATCATCTCTCAAAGTCCCTCAAAACTCCTGTGCGCATAAACCCTATTCGGGCGTATGGACACCCTCCAGTCGCATGGCCTTCAGGGCGACTGAACACTTAGGCAAATGGGCATCTATGCGAATGGACCCTATGAGAATAGACTATGGGCGAATGGACATCTAGGCGAATGGACATCTAGGAGAATGGACTCTCAGTCGCATAACTTTCATGCATATGGCCTTCAGTCGCATGACTTCAGGCGCATGGGCTTCACTCGCATACTCTTCATGTGTATGGACCTCAGTCGCATACTCCTTCAATCGCATGCCTGATAGGCACATGAACTTCAGTCGCATGACCATCATGCGTATGGACCTCAGTCGCATGGCAATCGTGCGCATGGACCTCAGTCGCACTCCAATCGTCCGAATGGCCTCCAATCGCCCTCCAGTCCTCCAATCGCCCTCCAGCCGGTCGCCTAGCCCTAACTGATGCAGAATGCAGTTCAACCCGACTGCAGCCGCGGGTTTTCGGCATCCAACATCTTCCAAACCTCTTTTAAGCTCAAATCATCCATTCTAAACCTTAGGGGAACATACCACGACCTCATTCAAGCATAACCAAGCAAGAAATCAAGCCTAAAACGCATCATACACATACACACATGCATAAAAACGTGTTTTCACCCAAAACTCAAAAATAGGTTTTCAGATGTGTTCCAGCCCCAAAATCGGTTGAAAACGTGTAAAAGAGGGGTCCTAGAACTCACCTTAACGATCCTGACTAGTAGAGCTTCGATTTAACTCGCTCCACGTCGATTTCCACGTTCAAATCCACCGGAACCAACTTTTCTCCTCTTTTTCTCCTTCTCTTCTCCTCTCCTCTCTTGGCGCTAAATGGGAAGAATGGGGGTGTCTTCCCCCTTTTATACTCCCGTGCATCGAAGTTTTTCTCGTTGGCGAGTTTGGTCCCTCGACTTTGGACTTTATTTCTTTTTCTTCTTTCGTCGGCTTCAAAGAAAATTTCCGGGTGTTACAAGTCCACCCCCCTTAAATGGGTTTCGTCCCCGAAACCTGTTACTCCTTAAACCGCCACGAGCAATTCGATCTCATCTCTTTTCCAGTCTCTCACCTGGAATTCAATCACTGCAGGATCGGGTTCTGTCACTTAACATTGTAATTCTCTCAAACTCACTTATGATATCACTCAAACAAGATGAAGCAATGCCTTTAACAAGAGTTGATAATAATATAATAAGTAATCAAAGGAACAAGCAGGAGTATTTTCAAGGTACTTGTATATATTATTCTCAACTCAAGATTACAAGACACTTACAAGCATATTACAAGAGTTACAATGGGAAACTATATATACTAGATCCTACAGCCGGTTATACTTGATACCAGCTGGAAACCTACGCCTAAAGCATATACTACAATGCTATAGTTAAGGTATCTTAGATAAAGTATTATCTAAGATATGGTAGTCATGACATGTCCATGACTTACCTTTTGTCACCAACTAAAGATGGCAACTGTACTTGACATAAAAAGGTAAACAGTAGATTAAAGTATGGTCAACTACATGGCTTTTGAGAAAACGCCATGCAGTATATCAGAGATTTGCAGCGGACTGTCAGACAGACCATACTTATGTCTACTGGATAATAGAAGTGTCTTCCGAAGGTTAACTGGCTTCGGAAGGACAAGTTCTTCCGAAGCCACTTATACTTCGGAAGATGCTTCTATGCTTCCGAGGCTTTGAGGACTTCTTTATACTTCGGAAGTTGACTTCAGAACATTGTCTTCAAGTCTTGATTCTTCGGAAGTAACTTCTTTATCTTCGGAAGTTGGAGTTTTCCTTCGGAAGTGTATTTTACACTTAGACTTCGGAAGAGCTCCTTCTTCCTTCGGAAGTCCCATACTTGGCTTCGGAAGTCCTTTGTATGTTGTACTCAAAATCTTCTAAGTGACATGGTTTTGGTTGCAACAGCCTCTCTAGATCCAACAAACTCCCCCTAGGCTGATGCTACCAAAACTTCACTTATTTCTACTTCTCAAAGTTTTCAGCACCAGGGACAAAAGATATTTGTCTGTCTCTCTGTTCTTCCCGGAGGTGGTGCTGAGAATCTTGTACAAGTCATTCGTGGATAGGAGATCCAGTCTATCACTTTGAATGACATGTACCCTTTGTTGTGACCCCCTGAAGAGAGTTAGTTGACGGGAGTTGTAGTCATACTCCCATCTAACTACGGACTCAAGTTCAGGACCTTCAACCATTTGAAGAAAGGCTTTGCCTTTGGTTGCTGATCCTTTCCTTTCCTCCTCCTCTCTCAGTTTTGACTCCTCTTCGACCTTGCTTCTGGCAGTGAGCTCGGCCATGTGAAGGCTGCCTAGATGATTTCTGATGTGGGCAGCTACATCGGAGTTTGAAGGGTTGGAGAATGGTTTCTCTGCTAACTCAGCAATATCAAATCTGCTTAAGTGTAGCAGAGATGAGGCATTCAGCCTGTTAATCTCACCATTCTCTCTCTCAACAACAAAGTTGTGAGAAGAGTCTTCGAACCTCCACTGGACTATCTTCTTTCTGGGTACAAGAGGTTGTCTTGGTACCCTATCTCCTTTCTTTGTGTCCAGCAGAGTCACCAGCCTTCTTTTCAGCTTCTTTTCTTCCTCATTCAATGTATCTGAATTGAGGCCAAGGAGTCTTGCAGCTTGGTCTAAAGTTCCTCTGGGCAGTTCAAGAAACTCATCTCTTATGAGGGAACTTGAGGATCCATCAACATAAGTCAGGTTGACTGAATCCTCCTTACAGGAGATGTCGCTCAGAGTAGTGCAGTTGATGAGCTTAGTTTTGATTGCCTTGAATTCCTCCATAGAGAGATGTTTGGAAGGCTGAGGGGATGGTTTGATTGATTGTTGGGTAGGTTTAGGAGTTTGGGTTCTGGCTAAGGTTTTAGGTTGGATGATGGGTAGTTTAGGTGGTTGAGGTGAAGGGGTTGGTAGATGTGATGGTGTAGGTTCAGGGGTGAAGGGTTCAGGTTCAGTTTTGATTGGGAAGGGAAAGGGTATAGGTTCAGGTTGAGGTTGGGTTTGGATTTTGGGCTGAGAGGTGGCTTTGAAGGTCATCCCCTGTCCCCTTCTATACATCTCTTTTCTTCTCCCCGCACGAATGTCAGCCTTGATGTCACTGACATGTCGTTGGAGAGTCTTCTCAGACATTGGACCCACTTGCCTGCCAGAGAAGCCATGAGCTTTAAGATAGTTCTTCATCCAAGCTTTCTCACCTATCTTCTTGGCAGCAGACAGTCCAGCCTCTTCTTCTCTCTTCTTTTTCTCCACCAGCTTCTCCCTTGCAGCTCTCTTTCTCTCCTTCTCCATTTGATCTTGCTCTTTGTTGAAGAGCCATAAGATCGTATCACTATTGTGTGGAGACAACTCCTCTTGAGAGAATCCTCTGGAGAGTAGGAAAGTGATCCTTTCTCTCCTGAGTTGCAGATCAGCTTCTCTTTCTTTTCTCAGCCTTTCTTCTTCCAAGGCCAACCTTGCAGCTTCTTATTTTTGCTGTCTTTGCAGCAAGGTTGCCTTTTCAAGCTCTATCAGCTCCTCTAATGGTAGCAGGAGTACATCTTCCGAAGCAGCCCCTAGACTGACAAGTCTATCAATTACCTCCACTCTTCTTCTATTGTTGACTGCCTCTGGGTTGGCTGCAGCTGCTTTTGTACCTGCAGCTAACAGTTTCCCAGTTGGCAGTCTTCCTTTCCAACTGAGCTTCTCCAACCTTTCTTCTTCCTGAAGCTCTTCCGAAGTCATCTTCCTCTTGCCTTTTATGTCTTCGGAAGTGCTAGACTTTGGTGGTTCTTGGATAGAAGATCCAGGTTGGGTAGTGGAGGTAGGAGCTGAGGTCAATGCAGATGTTATAGCTAATGGTTGGCTGAGAAAGTCCTCCCTATTAACCTCAGATGCAAGTTCCAGAATTGCATCTGTGACTATTAGATCATCGGAAAGAGAAAATAGTCCTTCCGCAGCAGCAATCTCAGCTTCGGAAGTTTGTGTTGGTTCTTCCGAGGCTTCGAATTGTGCTTCGGAAGTCTGTGAAACACACCTTCTGTCCCAACTGTTTCAGTTGCTGGGCCATCAGTCCTAGTTTCCCCTTCGAAATCAATCTCAGGTTCCACTTGGGCCTTAGGTTGACCAACTTCCTCAATAGTGGTAGGAGGTGCATTCAACCTCTGAAGCTCTTGAGCTCCAAAGTAAATCACAGACATATCTGGAATGGGTTGTTCAATCAGGGACTCTAAAAGGAACTTGTTGAAGATCCTATTTAGATCCTGAAGCATCCTTTGATCCACTTGAAAGACAACTGGAGGAGGCTCAGGGAAGATGGCAGCTTGTTGGCTTGAGCTCAAAGAAGTAAGAGCTTGACTGATGGTATCCCGTCTTTGGCTTTGTCCCTCAACATTCTCCCCCTTTTTGGTAGCATCATCTTGAGAGGTAGATGAGCTAGAGGAAGAGGTCAAGGAGACCTGAACTGGTACATGCCTAACAGATCTCTCAATCTGTGTCTCAGCTAGTTTGGCCTTGAGACTTTCAATCTCAAGTTGCTGAGTGGCAGACCTATCCTCTAAAGTCTTAACCTTTGATTCAAGGTTTGAGACTTTAGAAAGTAGGTCTTGAATGGTGAGTTGCATACTTCCCTCATCTTCTTTTGAAGAATCACGGGGAGATGAGGTAACATACCTGGTATGTTCATCCTCACCACCAGATGTGGTTTCTTGGCACCCTGGTTTCCCTTGCACAATGATGTCTCTTTCAGAGGCATCATAGGGCATGGTTGCCGTAGATTCAGTCTGACTGTCGTTACCACTGTCCTGAGGATCCATTGAGGCTCCTTCAGTAGTGGCAGCTGAATCTACATGAGTCCCCTCCACATCAGTGGGACTCACCTCAGTAGGGCTTTGCTGGTGTGGGCTAGAGACAAGAGGTTTCTCTAGGCTCTAATGATCCTTAATAGGGTGTAGTGGATCAACTTCATCGCCTTTGAGAGACATAGTCTCTTCACCAGCTCCGGTCAATAAGTCAGTGAAAGAAAAGGAATGAAGACCTAAGGACCCGGGACTTTGATCAATGTCAAAGGATTGAGCTGTCCCTTGGTGGCTGCTCCGGGGAGTATAGAGACTCACCCTGAGGGCTATCAGCTGGGGTTTTGGGCTCATGGGTCTGAGACTGAGGAGACTCAAGACCCATATTGAGGTCAATAGTGAATGATTGGTGGACCTCTGGCTGAGTGGGAGCCCCTTGTTCCACTCTAGCCTTTTTGGTTTGAAGAGGAGGGGCTTGTTCAATCAGAGTAGATTGAACAAGGGTTCGTTTGGTACGTCTCTGGTAGGTGACAGTGATGGGAGGAGAAGGTAGATTTGGAATGGTTAGGGTAGTTGCTGGTGTGGGTTCATCACCTGTGGGGTTAACAGGGATGTCACCAGGAGCCGTTGGCTCAATCATACCTGGAAGTAGTGCGGTATCCCTTCCAGTATAGTTGGTAGACACTCTCTTCAAGACTTTGAAGATGGTTGGACTCATTTGGGGAGCAGACAGAGCAGCTGCACAGACAAGCTTACCCTGATCTAGCTCGCAGTTGATTATATGCTGGAGAAATCTGGGATACATAAAGAATGTGTCCCTTTGCAGATTTCCCATAAGGTTAGTCAGCACAAACCTTGAGTAGTTGAAGTGAAGGCCTTGTACCAACCCATGAACTAAGCACCCGAGTTCATAGGGAATTTGATCCCATCCCCCGGATTTGTTAGCTAGACAGTGAAGAACCACATGCAGCAGGAACTTCCACTTGTAGGAGAAGTTGAATTTGTAGATTGTTGACCTGCTTACATCTCCACCGTATCCCATTTGGAGATAAGAACTATCTAAGTCAGATTTGGGGAATTCCGTCGGTGCGCCTTCATCATGGAGCTCAAGATGCTCCCTGATGATCTGTTCAGTGATGATCAACTCTTGGCCACAAACACTTGACCTAATAGCACGAACCCCATTTAGGGTTTCAATCCGACCATTTGCCCAAAATTCGGACATTTGGTTGGAGTAGATGGTAGGGTTTACGGTCAAGGCTGTGTAATATGAAGATTGGGCTAAGAAAGAAATGATATCAGAGAAGTCAGCATCCCTTGACGAGTCAAGGAGTGCGACCTGGTTGTGCTGAGAGTTTAAGGCCATTTGAGAAAGATAGCAGTAGAAAAGTTCTGAGTAAGGTAAATTGGAGAAGAAGAAAGCTTTTAGGGCAGTGAATTTGGTAAAAAGAGTGTAAGTGATTAACCGGAAGTATTTAAATGGGTGAAATGGCGGTTTAAAGAGTGGTTTGGATAAGATGATGTGAGGGTTCAGTGGATGATGTGACAGGGGCGGTAAGGTTAGACCATTTAAATAATCCGACATCATTAACAAAATCTTTACTTTTTACAGAGTGGGGCCCAAAAGATTTCCGTTACACAGTAAAATCTTTCTTCCGAGCATAAAGTATTTCCGAAGGTAATGTTCTTCCGAAGGCAAATGTACTTCCGAAGGTAAATTACTTACTTCCGAAAACACATGTTGCTTTCAGGTGGAATGTATTAAGTGCTTCGGAAGTAGATCTGAGATGAACTCAACCGCTTCTTCCGAGACTTAGTACTCTTCCGAGAAGAAAATTATCCTATGAGAAATTTGCTTCGGAAGTTATGCTAGATATCTTCCGAGGGCAAATTTCTCTTCGGAAGAACTTATACTTAGTTAAATAAGAAAGGATCTTTTGTAACAGGGCTTAGATTGTATTGACATAAACTTTACATATTGAAAAGGTTTTCAATTGAGATTAACTAATCAATGCTTATCATCCCAATAGCTGTAATGAGATATTTAAATCTTTGTTCATCAAATGCTTTGGTGAACAAATCAGCATATTGTTCATTTGAATCAACTTTGATTAGTTTTATAAGATTTTTCTCATGAATATCTCTAATGAAATGATACCTGATATCAATGTGCTTTGTCTTAGAGTGCTTCACTGGATTTTCAATGATAGATATAGCACTGTTGTTGTCAATGTGGATAGGAGTGCTCATGAAGTTAAATCCATAGTCAATCATCTGGTTTTGAATCCACAGCAGCTGAGCACAGCAACTTGCAGCAGCAATGTATTCAGCTTCAGCAGTTGATGTAGAGACACAGGATTGCTTTTTGCATTGCCATCAGATGATCCTTCCACCAAGAAATTGACATCCACCTGATGTTGATTTCTTGTTGATGTTGCAGCCACCATAATCACTATCAGAGTAACCATAGAGATTAAAATCACTATTTCTTGGATACCAGAGACCTAACTTAGGTGCTCCTTTGAGGTATTTGAGGATTCTCTTGACAGCAATTAGGTGAGACACCTTTGGAGCAGCCTGATATCTTGCACAAATGCAAGTTGCAAACATGATATCAGGTCTACTTGCTGTGAGATACATCAGAGAACCAATGATTGCTCTATACTGATGTTGATCAGTATCCTCCCCCTCAGAATCAGGGCATAAATCATGGTTTCTGGGAATGGGCGTCTTTGCTGCTTTACAATCCTTCATATCAAATCTTTCTAAGATATCATTGACATACTTAGATTGATTGATGAAAAACCCTTCCTTCAGTTGCTTTACCTGAATTCCAAAGAAAAAGTCCATTTTTCCCATAGAACTCATCTCGAACTTCTTCTTCATAATGCTCTCAAAGTCTTTGCACATTTGGTCATTTGAGGAACCGAATATGATGTCATCGACATAGACTTGAACTAGCAAAATGTCTTTCTCAGACTTTCTGATGAAGAGAGTCTTGTCAATGGTACCTCTAGTATAACCATTCTTCAGAAGAAATTGAGACAATGTCTCATACCACAGCCTAGGTGCTTGGTGCAGCCCATATAGAGCTTTATCCAACTTGCACACATAGTTTGGGTGTTGTGGGTCTTCAAATCCTGGAGGCTGGCATACGTAGACTTCCCTATCTATATCCCCATATAGAAAGGCACACTTGACATCAAGCTGGTATACAGTGAAATTCTTGGATGTAGCATAAGCAAGGAAGATCCTAACTGCCTCAAGTCTTGCAACAGGTGCAAAGACATCAGTATAATCAATTCCTTCCTCTTGAGTGTATCCTTGAACCACCAGTCTTGCCTTGTTCTTGATAATCAAGCCTCTGTCATCTCTTTTGTTTCTGAATACCCACTTGGTGCCTATAGGTACTTGACCAGATGGTAGCGGACATAGGTTCCAAACCTTTTGTCTCTTGAATTGAAGCAGCTCCTCTTGCATTGATTCAACCCAGCTACTATCTTTCAAGGCATCTTCCACCTTCTTGGGTTCCATTTGGGATAAGAAGCATGAGTACAAGCAGACATTCCCATTGTGAGTTTGTCCCCTTGTTCTCACACCCTCAGAGACTTCTCCTATGATGTTTTCAGCTGGATGAGTATTGTGAATTCTAACGTCTTGGATTCACCTCCAGTTGCAAAGACAAGTCCAGTTGGACATATTTTGCCCGGACTTGAATACTGGTCCAGGTTGTTTGTTTCAGTCTCATTCAATGAGGAATTGATTGAATGAGAGAGAAACTCATCATTTCTTTGCTGAAGCATCATTAACAGTTCCCTGTTCCTTCAAAATGCTGCTTCCATCAGCTTGGTGTTGTGTAGGATCACCTGAGGAGACTTGAAGATCATCAGGTGAATCCCTTGTTGAAGTTCCATTATTTCTTTGAAATGGTTATGCTGTCAGATCTTTCAATAGTGGGAACTTGATTTGTTGTTGCTCTTGGGAACTTGGAGCAGGTCTGGGAAGCTCAAACAGTTGTCTTCATCAGAATTGCTTTGAGCACCTGTTCCAGCTGAAACATTCTCACAAGATGGTTTAGAATAGTTTGGAAACAATTCTAAATCAAAATATGATCAGGGCCATTCCCCCAAACACAAGGAGTGTGCTCATTAACAACAATGTTGGAGGATTCCTCAAATTGTTGGATTTTAATATTATAAACCTGTAAGCTTAGAATAGGAGGAATATCCAACAAAGTAGCATCATCGACTTTTCAGCATTTAGCCAAATTGTCTTTGTGTGTTAAGTATGGACACCTGCTGCCAAAGGACCTTGAAAGCCATGAACAGGTGGCTCTTGTTCCATAACTCATAAAGGGGTCTTCCATGTGGCTTTACTACAAGAACTCTGTTCTGCACATAGCATGCAGTGCTGACTGCCTCTGCCCAAATGTTTGAGCGGCTTTGAATCAGCTAACATAGTCCGAGCAGCCTCAATGTGTCCTATTTCCCTCCAGGAACACCATTTTGTTGAGGATTCTAGGAGCACTGTATTGTCTGGCAATCACTTTGAGTTCAAAATAGTCAAGAACAAGTTCTTAATCAGTCCTTGATCACTCTGTTGGTCCATGTGATCGATGAACAGTACAATTGATAGAATAGTTTGATCAATATCACATACATAAACCAAATAAAAAACAATTGAGAGATGAATATGATGAATCAAGACATAATTGATATTCAAATGAACAAACTCACTCAATAACAATAAGCACAATTGTATTTCAATGAAGTAACTGCTTGAGAATGATAGTTTGCAACAGAATTCCACGTTTAGGGTTTTGCAAACTTATCATGCAAAATGAAATGACAATAGTATATATAGCAGTCATAGTTTCGCTGACAGTTTCGCTACAAGCGAAACTGTCATGCCGAAACTATAGTTTCGCCCGGCAGAACACAAGTTCGCCGGGTGAACCAAACAGCAAACTGTGAGCGAAACTATAGATTCGCTCACAGTTTCGCTGGACTGCCAAAACTGCTAATAACTATCAAAATACAAAATGAAACTAACACAAGTCCTATTACAATGTAAAGTAAACATCTATACTAAAGTGAGTCCAACCTAACATGATCTTCAATACTCCCCCTAGGTTGGACCTCACTGTCTTCACTGCTCTTGGTTTGACTCTTCAGCTCCCGTTTCCTCAGCTGCTGTTGATCTGTCTTCATCCCCTCCTGCAGCAATGTCTTGAGAAGCTTCAGCCACTGATTCTCCAAGATTAGTTCCTGCATCATCAGCTTCATCCGAATGACCACTAGCTCTAGCAAACTGCCTTGTTAAGTCTTGAACATCCATAGCAAAGTCATCTTGTGCTCTCACCTTTTCAGCCAAACTCTTTACCTCTGCCCGTACTCCCCTTATTTTGTTCGCCACATTCATAAACAAGCTTGCCTCCTTTCTTGTTTCCTCACCTGCCCCCGCCTTATATGATTTTCACAGAGAATCAAGAGATCTTCATCACAGAAGCTGAATAACTCCATTGGGTCAAACACCCTAAATTCTTTCCTTGTTTGGCTCTAATCACAGCCTCACCAGTGTTATTATCATAGAACCACTTCTCAAAGTCCTGTAAACGAGGAGGAAGAGGATCAGCCAGTCTTACTCTGTTTACAGTCTTAGGCGGTTTGACTCTCAAACAATTCTCCCTTTCCCAGTCTCCCAGTCTTTATCTTTCTTAGATCTCTTTCGTTCAGCCTTCATAAATCCAAATGATTCAAAATTATCATTAAGACCATTTTTAATCTCCTTCTCCAGAAATACTGCCCTTTCACTTAAATGAGCATTAATCAAAGGCAAGGTACCAACCGTCTCAGATCCCATTTAGGCAAGGTCTTAAACGCCTTCCTCTTGAGCATGTAACTGATATTACCTCCTCTTCTTTTAATCAAAAACATCTTTAAGAAAGGATTATAACACCAGCTGATTATCTTCTTGTCTGCCTCTTTTCTGCTCAACCCTCCATATTTGAAACAGAGGAGTGAGTTCTTCAGCCTCCTTCTCCTTTACCAACCAATCACTCTTATCCATCTCAAACACGTCATTCTCATCATCTCCCTTCTTAGCCACATACACTAAAGGTCTCTCATCTACTTCATAGAATTCCGGCTCAGAATCATAATCAACCAACTGCTCATCCTCCTCTTCTTCATCAATCAACCCTTTACCTTTATCTGATGCTTCCTCATGAGTAGCTGTAACAATCACTTCTTCTCCCAAAATATCCTTATCAAAGTCAAACTGTAGATTAACAAACTCAGCCTCAACAATCTCATCTTCATCATTTCTGCCAGCCTCTTCTCTTGGAATCTCTTGTTCTCTTGTTTCAGTATCAGCTGCTCCAGAGGTGCCCTCTCCTACCTTGGATGAGGTACCAACATTCAAGAATGGGTACTTAGATATATCAGTCATATCATCTAACTCAGATTGAGTTAGTTGACTGGGTAGGCCAGCAGCAGCTTTCATCTGTGAAATTTCTTCAAATAACCTCTTAATCAAACTGTTCTGATCAATCAACATCTTTTTCATTCCATCAATGACCTCATCTTTCTGTTGCTCCCGAATCTCTTGATTCATCAGTTTAGTCTTTATCATACTTAACTCATTTGCCAATGAAGTATTTAGACCACGAATCACATCCTCATCAAGACCAGCACTTGCTTCTTTCCCTGCTGTGAAACCCTCATGTCTATGTTTTGTTCTTCGTTCAGGCTCAACAAAGTCAGTCCTCTTTTTAGACCTTCGTTCTTCTCCACCCTTATCTCTTCTGCTTGTGTATCTATATCTTCTTCAAAATCATAATCTTTCTCTTTTGCATATCTCTTTCTTTTCTTAGCTGCATCAGCTTGTTTCACCCGTGTTTCCTCAGCTCTTTGTTTTCAGACTCATCGACCCGTCTGATATAATTCCATCGCTCTGGTGGGTACATGTTCTCCCAGAGATGGGTTATTTTACCACTGAAATCATGGCGTATAGCACAGCAATCTGCAAATATCCGAGGGTTCATCTGAACCAATCTCTTAACTTCACCATGTTTAGGAACATCAGGAATCAAATCATCAATAATCATCTGAATAAAACGAGGATATATAACCATTTATCCTTTTTCACCGCCATCACATTTTCTGCCATACACGCGAAGATCAATCTAGCAATGTTTGCTTTCTCTCCTTTGCAACATATCACCATAGCTTTGGCCCAGTCAAGGTTAAGTCCATCAGATCCACCCTTACGGTGATCTAAGCACATAATAAACACGTGAGCTATATATCTCCATTCTTTAGATAAAAAGGACTTTTAATCTCTTTCCTCGAACCAAAGACTGGTCCCTCATATCCCATTTGCCTGAAAGCTTGGAATACTTCAGATTCCGTCATATCAACTTCATCACCAGTATCATCGTCCAGTCTAAGAATCCTCGACACGTTCTCAGCAGTAATAGATATATCATGATCAAGCACTCTAGCTGTGATCCTCTGAACATCTCCTCCGGTGTTGTATTCAGCTGATCTCCAAAAGTCTCTAATGTGAAGATCATAGATAGTGGGAGAGTGAGAGATAGCATATGCAATGGGTGATCTTTGGAGCCATCTAATACAATCCCGAAATCCGGCCGCCTTTGGCAAAGTATCATCTAATATGGCAGTAATGTTATTCCTCTCGTCAAACTTGAGATTCGCCATAATAACTTGAAAAGATCAACAAATAAATTTGAATAAGAAATACTGAAAATAAGAAAAATAAGATACAAACAAAAGAAACAATCAATTTCGGCAAGCGAAACAATAGTTTCGCTCACTAAGACATGATAGATTCGCTGAATCAAAGACAGTTTCGTCAAGAAAAACAAACAGTTTCGACGAGCGAAACTATAGTTTCGCTCATAGAAACTTGTTAATTTCGCAGAACAAAAAGCACTTTCGACAAGATTAGAATGATTCAAAGTAGTTTCGCAATTAGTTTCACCAAAAATTAATTTAGTTTCGCTATTACAAATTAGTTTCGCTGACTTAGAAAATATAGACGAAACTGTGAAATAAGGATTAGTCATTGCGAAATTAGATAAGATATGGCGAAACTGTTAAGTTCGCTCGGACAGCATAACTTTACAGTTTCGCTGAAAGACATGAACTTTCGTTCAATTTCGCTGAAACTTCAGTAGTTTCGCTGAACGAACAGCGAAACCACCGAAGCGACAAAATCCAAATCGCTTATGGATACATGATGTAATCCAGATTAAGAGTCAATCTAAGTTCGAAACTCACATACGAATGAAAAGCACTCAAAATCAGTCCAAAACCAATCTCAAATCAAAATCGCCGTATTTATTAACTAAAAACCCTAAAAGACGACTGAACAAATTCGCGAAGTTATGAAGAAAATTTCGCAAAATTGACTTATATAGCAAACAGTTTCGCTGGCAGCGAAACTATAAAGTTTTTTCGCTCAGTGAAACTGTAATTTCGCTAAAAGATAACTGGTTAACAACTTATAAGCTAACCTAGCGAAATTGCAGTTTCGCTTAGCGAAGCTATCAGCGAAAGAATAATTTCGCACCAATTTTTTTATTTTTTTTTATTATTTATTTTTAATTTTTTTATTATTATTATTTTTTTATTATTTTTATTATTATTAATTTTTTTTATTAACAATAATACTCAAAGGAAGCACATCACATAATGAGATCTAAAATAATCAGAGATCACATTCTCTAAATATTTTAGAACATAATGATGATTAAAAATCATCTACCAGTCATGAGATCATACTGAATACAAGATCTGATCACAATCTGCACAGAAACCACAGAAATTAGAACAAATCAATAACGATTGCTGATATAATTGTCCACTTAAACTCATGCCTTATCCTTTTTCAAACAACAGCTTATGATTCATTTAAGGTTCGATTAGATGCTTTAGAATGCTAAGACCCCACAATCATTTGGTAAAAACCCTCACCCAACCTCAGGATTTATTGAATTATGAATCAATCTTCATGAAACAAGATTTGTGGATAAGTGTACAAATGATTATACACAGAATATTTCATTCTGAGAGAAATTCATCGATAAGATGATTTGACATAATTATATCAAAATGGTAAGAGCTCCAGATCTATACTCACGTATAACAGAGGAGATAACCATTTGAACATGTGCTGATGAGAGCTCCAGGTCAGTACTATCGTACAGCAGAGGAGATCATCACTCCAGGTCAGTACTTCCGTACAGCAAAGGAGATAAGCACAGACACAAGACATCTTAACACAAAATAAACCAGCAGAGAATGATGACATAACAAAGCAAAATGAACGAAAGATTCATTCTCAATCCAATTTTGTCAGGACTCAGTTTTTGTGCAATCCAAAATGAATGAGTAAATCCAGGCATTCTTAAGCATAAAGTTTAATTTAATCATAAAGCTGCTGTCTACTTCATTCATCAGGCTGAGTCTATCAAGCATATCGTCAAAGAATCTGATCCATTTCTTTTTATTTTTTTTATTATGAAACAGAATCTAGTAACAGTTACTATCATTTCTCATAGAATTACTGGTCATGTAAATAAGAAATATTTAGAGAATATACAATCATTTCTCATCATGTTAAATCCGATCTCAGAATACTGATATTACTCCCCCAAATTTTTATTTTCATTTGTCTATAATTATAAAATTGTAACTTGATTTTTTTTATTGGTTTTTGTTTTTTATATTTTTTTTAATTATTACCAAAGAAATAGAAAATGAAAATTTAAAAAGATATTAACCCAAGCATAGAAATCAATTCATAAAAACGAGGTTTATCAAACGTTTTTGTGAAAAGATCAGCTTTTTGATTTTTTGTATCGATGGGAATAATATTAATGAAACCCTTCTCCTGAGCATCACGAATCGCATGAATTCGGGTTTCAATATGCTTTGTGCGAGAATGATGAATGGGATTTTTAGCGATTCCAATGGCAGCCTCATTATCACAGAATAAAGGTGTATGAAGGAAATTAATTCCATAATCAATCATTTGGTGTTGTATCCAGAGAACTTGAGAGCAGCAGCTAGATGCAGCAATATATTCAGCTTCCCCTGTAGAAAGAGAAACTGTTGTTTGTTTCTTGCTCTGCCAAGATACCAGACAATTCCCAAATATTGACATCCTCCAGACACAGATTTTCTGTTTAACCTGCAACCATTGGAATCACTGTCAGAATAAGCATGTAAATCAAAATTTCCACCATATGGATACCACAGTCCGAGACGAGATGATCCTTTGAGATAACGAAAGATTCGTTTGACAGCTTTCTCATGAGATTCCTTTGGAGCCGACTGATATCTAGCACAGTAACCAACAGCAAAGTGATATCAGGACGACTTGCAGTAAGATACATGAGAGAGCCAATCATAGATCGAAAAAGATGAGGATCAACTGGTTTTCCATTTTCATCTGGAGTGAGACACGTCTGAGCAGTAAAAGGAGTCATTTCAGTAGACGCATCATCCATTTTAAATTTCTTCAGAATATCTTTAATGTACTTCTCTTGGTGAATAAGAATTCCTTCTTTCTGTTGTTCAACTTGCAAGCCAAGAAAGAAGCACATTTCACCCATCATGCTCATTTCAAACCGTTGGCTCATCACTTCTTCAAACTCTCTACACAATTGAGAGTTTGTGGATCCAAAAATAATATCATCGACATACACTTGAACAAAGATCATTTCACCATTCACCTCCTTCTTAAATAAGGTCATATCAATGGTACCACGAGAATAACCATTGCTTAAAAGATATTGTGTAAGAGTCTCATACCAGATTCTGGGTGCTTGATGAAGTCCATACAAAGATTTATCAAGCTTATACACTTTATCAGGAAAATCAGGATCTTCAAAGCCTGGTGGTTGACACACATATATCTCTTCATCAATGTCGCCATAGAGAAAAGCACATTTCACATCCATCTGGTACACTTTGAACTGTTTATGAGCAGCATGAGCAAGAAATATACGGATTGCTTCAAGACGAGCAACTGGAGCAAAGACTTCTGTATAATCAATTCCTTCTTCTTGAGCAAAGCCTTGCACTACAAGTCTAGATTTGTTTCGCACCACCCACCCCGATCATCTGGTTTGTTCTTAAATACCCATTTTGTACCAATTGGATACTTGTTGGGAGGTAAATCAACTAAAGTCCAAACCTTAAGCTTCCTGAACTGTTGAAGTTCCAACTGCATAGACTCTACCCAACACGGATCTTGTAGAGCAGCATGAACATTTTTAGGAACAATTTGAGAAATGAAGCATGAGAAAAGACAAACATTAATCAGACCGGATTGACTTCGTGTGCGAACACCATCAGAAACAGATCCAATTACATTATCAAGCGGATGATCTTTCAAAGTTTTATAATCTCCTGAAGAAGGAAAGATAGTTGAAGAAGTATCAGCCGCCGGAGAAAGAGTAGATGAAGGTGTATCAATGACAGGTGTTGAATCAGGTAAGTTAGGAGATGTAGGAGATAAAGAATCAGATAATGGAGCTTGATCAGGCATCGGAGACGATGAGCTGACATCAATTGAAACAGCATCAGTTACTTGTGGAATTGATGGAACAGACGATGAAGATGATGGAATAATATTCGTTTGAGTACATGGACTTGACGTATCATCATCGAAAACTGGCAAATTAAATGAATTGAACACAGTATCGGAATCAAAGAACCATGCAGGTTCAGATTTAACTTCAGAAGGATTTGATTCTTGCCAGTCAACATAAAATGACTCTTGAACAATACGTGTTCTTTTGTTGTAAACTCGGTATGCCTTTTGTGAAGAAGAATATCCAACAAAGTAACATTCGTCAGAAACAGCCCCAAATTTTGTCTTTTGAGCTTGAGTATTCAGAAGCGTACAAGAACATCCAAATGGGCGAAAGAAATCAATTAGTGGCTTCCTCTTATGAAAAAGTTCATAAGGAGTCTTCACTTTATCTTTCACAATTAGCACTCTGTTTAAAACATAAGATGCACAATTAACAGCTTCAGCCCAGAAAATGACAGGTAATGAGGATTCTATCAACATTGTACGAGCAGCTTCCACAAGAGTACGATTCTTTCTTTCTGCAATTCCGTTCTGCTGGGGTGTTCTTGCAGCACTAAATTGTCTCACGATCCCTTTTTGAGCACAAAATGAGTCAAGAATCTGATTTTTAAATTCAGTGCCATTGTCACTTCTTAATCCCATAACTCTTTTCTTACTGACTGATTCAATAGAAATGATTAATTTCTGCAATCCTCTGCAACTTCACTTTTGTGAGCAAGAAACCTCACCCATGAATAACGTGAAAAATCATCTGTAACAACAAGACAAAGGACTTTTTAGCAATGGATTTAACACTAATTGGCCCAAATAAATCAGTATGTAACAACTCTAGAGGACTTGATATGCTATTTAAAAGTTTAGGCTTATGAGGTTCTTATGTTGTTTCCCTTTGGCACATGCCATGCATTTTTCAGTCACAGAGAAATCTTTTAAAGGAAGTCCTCTAACAAGATTGTTCTTTACTAATTTATTAATTATCTTAAAATTGACATGGCCTAATCGACGATGCCACAAGAGTGACTCAGATGTTGATGCTTTTGAGAGAAGACAAGTTGCAGTAGCTTTTGACTCATTAGAATTCATATCAAGAAGATATGTATCGTGTTTCCTTGGAGCACGCATGAGAATTAAATCTTCTGGAATAGCTATCTCTGATTTCAAAAATAAACATTCGTCAGATTTAAATAGAACTGGAATATCTTTATCACAAATTTGAGAGACGCTCAGAAGATTAAATGCCAATTCAGGAACATGGTTGACTTTTTCCAGAGTAAGAGAGCCATTGGTAACTTCTCCTTGTCCAATCATTTTTCCACCCTTCTTGTCTCCAGCAAATGCCACATATCCTCCATCGATAATTCGATAATTAGTCAACAAATCCTTTAATCCCGTCATGTGTTTGGAACAGCCGCTATCAACATGCCACAGACTGTTTACAATCTTTGAAGAAGATCCCTGAAATGAATGAACAAATCATTTAGCCAGGAAATAGGGACCCAAGATTGAACAACCTTTGTTTTTAAAGAAGCTGATTTTTTATGAAAGAAATTATTAACCAATTTTGTCAATTTATTCCCAAAACAATTTCTATTAGAGGATCTTTCAATCAAAGGGCAATTTTTGATAAGATGATCCTCTTCACCACACCTGAAACAATGATGTTTGAATCTAGGTCGATGATGTGATGAGGTAAAAATAGGATCAATAATAATCTCCTCATCACATTCAGACAAACTAGAATCAACATCACTGAATGTCTCATACATCTCATGATGTTTTTGTTTATTTGACTCAGAGTTATTCTTTACAAAATCAGAACTTGATTCTTCTGACAAATCAGTAAAACTCGTACCATTGGTACCAGTTTCAGATGAAGGAGAACTGCATTTTTCTGAAGATGTCATATTTAATGGTATGAAAGATGGAATAGGTTGAGAAAAGAACTTTTCAAAAGAATTAGTTTTAAGTTGCTCAGTTGTTTTAGGTGAAACATCAGATTCATTGCATTCATAACCAGAACAAAAATCATCACTATTAAGATTTGAATTACAAGATGAAATAGAACAATCAGGAGAACATGAGACATTCAAGTCTGTTACATTTGAACTAGAAACAAACACTGAATTTAAACTAGACTTATTATCTAAAACAGACTGCTGTTTTTCAGGTGTACTAGAACTAGTGCATCCAAGCCCACTAGTTGGTCCATAGTCGTAGTCTTCACGAATGTACTTAGAGTTATTCCCAACTAAACCTGCAGACATACTGTCAGTATCTGATTTGATTAAATCATTAGAAGGATGAGGAACAGGCATAGGAGAATAACAATATGTACTAGGAGGAGGATAAACCTGTACATTTTCATAACCCAAACCAGTTTTAATTCTTGCTCCCCGTTGAGATTTACAAAGATCATCATGTTTCATTCCAGAAATAGTCCATTTATCTAACTTTGACTGAAGTTTGCTTGCTTCAAATTCAGCCAGAGCAACCCGTTCAGTCAAAGTATTAATCTCTACATTCCTTTCCAAACAATTCTTTTTAAATGATCAGTTTCTTTTAAAGCCTCATTTAATTTCACAAAATATTTTGATTCATTCATTTTAAGTTCATCATTAATTCGTTTTAAATCCTTTTCATTATCAATTAACAAACGATTAGCCTTATAAACCCCAAAAAGTCTAATTTTGCAAGCAGATGAGCACATATCCTGTATTACCTCATAAGGAAGTCCCATTACCATCTTTTCGGCAGCTAAAGCTTTATCGCACATGCATACTGGAGTACTCGATTTCCTTTCCTCAACAGTAGCGGCCGCATCATCCTTCTCTTTTCCTTTCACAGCTTTTGAATCTGTAGTTTTTCTCTTTCTTCTCTCCATCATCCTTCTCTTCTTTCTCCTTTACTGAAGATTCATTCTCTCCTTTGAATTCCTTAAACAACACAAACTCATCTTTCTCAACTTCCATCTCATCACTTTTCACAATCTCAGCAACTAACGCATGATTTATTTCAGATCTTGTTTCTTCCACCTCTGCACTCCAGTCAAAATTAGAAATCAAGGCTGACTCCTTTTTGAATTTCCCTCTTCCTTTACTTTCTCTGCTGTCAATCTTGGCACTCCAGTGTTACTAGGATCTGTTACAATTGGTAATGGACATTCACGTTTAAAATGTCCCAATTGTTTACAGTTGAAGCATCTCATTTTGACTTGTCAAATCCTAGTTTTGAGGTTGATGATTGACCACCGAAGTTCTTTCTTCCTGTTCTTTCCATGAACCTCCGAGCTCTTAAAGTTAACATTGCCATTTGCCATTGAATGTCAGTTTCTTCCAAATCATCAGGATCAACTTGATACATATCCTCCATAGTCATTCCTTTACCTTTCAATTCACCAGCAACAAGAGCTTCATAGCTCTGAACAAACATTCCAAAAAGAGCCATTGTTTCAGATGGAATAGTAGTTTCAGCATTCACCTTAGAATTTCCCAATTCCTTTCCAACATGATTACTACCACTTGAGAAATTACTTGTATTGCTCCCTCCTTGAATTGGATTCTGAATGTGAGAGTTTGCAGCGGATGACAATAAAGCAGCATTTTGAGAAAAACCAGGTGTGGGCATCATAGTCTGGTTAAATTCTCTTCTTTTCATATCCAACTCAAAAGATTTCAACTTATTAATGATATCCATCAGCTTATAATCTGTAAAACCTCTTTCTTGTTTGAGCATCCTCACTTGAAGACTCCATTGTGGTGGAAGAGAATCGAGAAGCCTGTTAACTTGTTCACTGTTGGAGAGTCTTTCATCATACTTCTTCAGAGTGCTTGAAACAGTTAAGAATCGATTTGTAAGATCTGTCAAACTTTCATTCTTATATCCTACAAACGAATTGAACTCCTTTTCAGCTTGAATACTCTTGTCTTTCACCAGATCTGCATTCCCATCAAAGAATTCACAGAGAGCATCATAAAGAGATTTAGCATTTTTATGCTCTGCAAAACGATTGTAGATGTCAGGAGCCAAGCAGAGAGTTAGAGCACCAAATGCTTTTTGATCACGATCAATCAGTTTCAGATCTCTTTCAGTATAAGAAGATGGATCTTTATTCTGAGAAACGACATCACCAACTGTAACCGTAGGTATATGAGGACCTGAAATAATCGATTCCCATTGATTATGATCTGTATAGAAAAAGAAAGCCTTGAGACATCTCTTCCAATCTTCAAAATTATCTCCATTAATGAGTCTTGGAGGTCTATTAGGAGCAACACTTTCAAGATCCGCAAGTGTGAGAGTAGTTAATTTTGACATGATAGTTTCGCAGAAAGATTGGTAATTTCGCTAGTAAATTCGCTGACAAATTCGCTAACAACTTCGCTGAGAAAGCAGACTTGCTTAACAGTTTCGCTAAAACACTATTGCAAACACTTTCGCAAACACAGACACTTTCTCTTGCAATTTCAGCAGCACTTTCGCTTGAATCAGAGACAACAATTGCTTAGTTTCGCTGCTAATTTCGCAGGAAACAAGCTTGAACTTTCGTTCAGAAATAGATTCGGCAGCACTTTCGCTTGATAATTGATCAAAAACACTGCTGAACTTTCGTTCAAAGAAATACTTTCGCTGAAACTCTAGAAAACAACTTCAGATCCAAAATAACTCATAATTTCGCTGAATGAAGATCACAGTTTCGCTGTAAGAACTGTAGTTTCGCTCGTCGATCTGAAAACCTTTTTCACCTTAAAATCAATCTGAAATCATCCAAAACTCAATGAATTTGAGATCTGATGATTGTAGAATCTTCCTCAATGAAGAACAAGCATAATTCAATCAATTTCCATCCCAAAAACAGCTGATAATCCAATGAGAATTGATTGAAACTAGATATTGACCAAAACCACCAAAACTCAACAAATCAAGAGCACTAAGGCTCTGATACCATATTGTTGGTCCATGTGATCGATGAACAGTACAATTGATAGAATAGTTTGATCAATATCACATACATAAACCAAATAACAAACAATTGAGAGATGAATATGATGAATCAAGACATAATTGATATTCAAATGAACAAACTCACTCAATAACAATAAGCACAATTGTATTTCAATGAAGTAACTGCTTGAGAATGATAGTTTGCAACAGAATTCCACGTTTAGGGTTTTGCAAACTTATCATGCAAAATGAAATGACAATAGTATATATAGCAGTCATAGTTTCGCTGACAGTTTCGCTACAGCGAAACTGTCATGCCGAAACTATAGTTTCGCCCGGCAGAACACAAGTTCGCCGGGTGAACCAAAACAGCAAACTGTGAGCGAAACTATAGATTCGCTCACAGTTTCGCTGGACTGCCAAAACTGCTAATAACTATCAAAATACAAAATGAAACTAACACAAGTCCTATTACAATGTAAAGTAAACATCTATACTAAAGTGAGTCCAACCTAACATGATCTTCAACTTCTATTATGTTCCTTGTGACAACTTGATTTCTATTTTAAGAATAAAAGATTTTTTCAAAGTTCAGCAGTTTCTCTTAGTTCTTAAAAAGTACCATGTAAATCTTGTAAAATCATCAACTACCACAAGGCCATATGATTCCTTCCATGCTTATTATACTTGTGGGACCAATAGATCCATGTGCAATAAGTGTAATGGAGTATGATAGAGTAAACAACTTGGATTTATGAGAAGACCTGTGTTGTTTCCCTTTCAGGCAAGCACACATTTATCTTTGCAGAAAAATTCCTTTTTAGGCAACCATGTACAAAGTTATTTTTAGCATTATTCATGTCTTAAAATTGACATGACACATTCTTTATGCATAGTGTGACTTCACTATCAGCTGGAAAGAAAGTATGATACTCTCCCATTGGGGAACATTTTCATATCAAGCTTGTACATATCCCTCTCCTGGGAGATCTGAGAAGCACCAATTCCTGGGAATTGTCATCCCAGGTTTGAGGATGATGCATCATGTTCTGTGAAAAGCTTTGATGCTTTTGATCACAAAACTGAGAAACATTAACGGTTGTGTTCAAGCTGTTTGACAAATTAACTTTGTCAACTTTTAACTTTCCATTGGATATACTTCCTCTGCCAGAAATATTCCTCCGGCCTCACCTCAAAACTGGACAGGACCATCTCATAATGTTGAAATTGTTGAGGAGAGATCTTTCCTGTCATGTGCCTGGAGCATCCACTATCTACAATCCAAATGTTGTTATCTTGTCATATGGATGTCCCTGCAATAAGGTGAGATAATTAGTTTTGATTGGAAACCCAAGCCTTGTTGGTCTTGGGTTCTTCCAATGAGAGTGACATGATTGAACCAAAATTTATGCATGGGGGTTCAATAGATTCTTTGAAGAAAGGTTGGGCTACACATCTTCCTTGATCTTCCATCCATCCCTTGGTTGATCATAGAGATGAGCTTGGTGAACTTTTGTAGCTTGATTCTTCCGAAGCTTCTTTCTTTTCGGAAGAGACTTTCGCCACATTTTTTCCGAAGCAGTCTTCTTCTGGGATGTTCAAGGGACTCTTGTGAGTCTTTGCAGCTTTCACTTCCGAAGCCTTTTTCTTTCGGAAGAAGAATTTTTCTTCCGAGAAAAGCCTTGCTTCGGAAACAAGCTTTCCGTTTTTCATCACTTAACCATTTGATATGGTCCAAATGTGAAACTTCCCTGACTCCTTCTCTTTTAACATTATTTGCATAATGTGTGCTAGCAGGATTGTAGTAACAATCTTTAGCATGTGATTTTGCAAACCACACATTATGCATGCAATGTTAATTTCTGGGATAGGGGTGGTTCTTTTCTTGTTCTTTTTCTCTCATCAGCAACCTTTCCCTTTGACTTCTGATCCTTTGGTAGGATAGGAGTACTGGTACTATACTCCTTTCCTGAATCAGAAGGTCCAACCACCTGAAATCCTCTGATATGAATACACCTTTTGCTTTGGGTCTATCTCAGCTTGGATTCAGCCACCTTTTTGGCAGTTTTTTCTGGCTGCTTAGCCTGCTTCTTCTGGCTTTGGTGGTTAGGGTTTGATCATCATTGGCCGGGGAGGGCACAATACCTGTTCCTTCCCTGTGATGGTCATGGTCTCCACAGTTGCATCATCTTTTAACTCTTTACAAGGGTGGTCAACAGATGGAACCTCTTGCTCTTCAGTACCACACTTGGCTGTCTTATAGACTCATAAGAATGTGGTGGAGCAATTTCATTGGTTCCCAACCCACTTTTGTTTTGATAACAAAGTTTGGAAGAGAGGATGATGCAAGTAATGGCTTGGAAGTTTTGCTCGGAAATAGCATACTTCCTGGCTTGAGCCTCAGCTTGACAAGCTGGGCTTGAGCCTCGTCAATTTGGATATTAAATCCTTGATTTGAGTCTTGTAGTTGGTGTGTTCATGTTTTAAAAGAGATACAGTTTTCTGTAACTCCTCATTTTCTTGGTAGTCAGATTCAGCTCTTTTAAAGTCAGATTTAGCACATTTAAGACTCAATATCAGATTTAATTTCCATATTGTAGTCCTGGTACAATTTAACTTAGCAATACAAGCAGGGGTACAAAGATGTTCATATACCTTATTTTCATCTGTTCCTGCCATGAGTGCTTGAGCAGGAGTCACATCTTGAACTATAAGCTCCAGTCAACTTCTTGAGCCATAGCTGCTGTTTCAGTTGACTTTCCGTTGGGCTTTGGTGTAAAAGGATGTGTGGAGGCCTGTGAGGTTCCCGGGTTGGACTTGGGAGCCTTGCATTCCCTTGCAAAATGGCCAAGCTGGTTACAGTTGTAACATTTAGCCTTGCTTTTGTCAAACCCAAACTTGCTAGTGATTGGGTTTTGAGGGAATAGCCTTCCAGTTCTCTTAAAGAACTTCTTCGCTCTGTAGGTTAGGAGAGCCATTTGCTGGACAATGTCCACATACTCTATGTCATCTGGACTGAAGCACTCAAGATCATCAAAGCAAATTGATGATCATTGGAGTGTCCACTCCCTGAGACAACGCACAGCCCTCCTGAAAGGAGCTTTGGTGAGCTTGATGAGACCTTGGAGTCTCAGGAATGTAATGTAAGGCCCAGATGAACAAGATGGCTGTTGGGTGTATGACAGGTACTGCTGAGACTGGGAGATACCTGAGCCTTCAGCAACCATTAAAGCGTTGCTAGCAGGAAGGCTCAAGGGTCTGCTTGCTTGGTGACCCTTCTTACTTTCCATTTCCAAACGGTATCCATCAAGGATCCCATAGAGTTCGGTCATGGTGAGTGTGTTTAAATTCTCTGTTCTCTTAATGGAGACACAGTAGAAAGTCCACTCATTGGGTAGAGCACTCATAACTTTCTGGTAAGGTCTCTAAGTTCTTGAGTGATTCCCACAGATTGGAGGGAGGAGATAAGATCCATATACCTGAAATATTGCTGGCTAAAGTTTCTACAACAACATAGGTGAAGTTCTCAAACTGCTGCTTCAGTGAGTCCTTCTTTGAATCATTAGAGCTTGAGTACATTTGAGAAAGTGCATCAAGAGTTCTTTGGCTGACTTACAATGCTCAAACCCCACCATGATGGAGTTTGGGATTGCAGTCATGAGAACAGTCATAGCATTGCTGTCTATGTCAAGCTTCTTCCTGTCTTCATCGGAGTAGTCTTCAACGGCCTTATCGATCATGGCACCGTTTCCACCAGCACTTTTGGCTTGTACGGGCCATTAACATGGACTGCCACATCTTGCTATCCTGGTATCTGATGAAGCCTTCCATTCTTCTGCTCCAAGACCTGAAGTTTTCAGGGTGATGATGGGAGCTTTGGTCATCGTTCCCATTTCAACTTCAGATTTGATGAGGGCCATTTTTGAGTGAGGTATAAGGAGGAGTGAAAAGCTGGTTGATTAGGATGGTAAGATCTCACAATCAAGAGCCTAAAAAGCTCTGATACCAATTGCAGGATCGGGTTTGTCACTTAACACTTGTAATTCTCTCAAACTCACTTATGAATATCACTCAAACAAGATGAAGCAATGCCTTTAACAAGAGTTGATAATAAAAATAAGTAATCAAAGGAACAAGCAGGAGTATTTTCAAGGTACTGTATATATTACTTCTCAACTCAAGATTACAAGACACTACAAGCATATTACAAGAGTTACAATGAGAAACTATATATACTAGATCCTACAGCCGTTTATACTTGATACCAGCTGGAAACCTACGACTAAAGCATATACTACAATGCTATAGTTAAGGTATCTTAGATAAAGTATTATCTAAGATATGGTAGTCATGACATGTCCATGACTTACCTTTTGTCACCAACTAAAGATGGCAACTGTACTTAACATAAAAAGGTAAACAGTAGATTAAAGTATGGTCAACTACATGGCTTTTGAGAAAACGCCATGCAGTATATCAGAGATTTGCAGCGGACTGTCAGACAGACCATACTTATGTCTACTGGATAATAGAAGTGTCTTCCGAAGGTTAACTGGCTTCGGAAGGACAAGTTCTTCCGAAGCCACTTATACTTCGGAAGATGCTTCCATGCTTCCGAGGCTTTGAGGACTTCTTTATACTTCGGAGTTGACTTCAGAACTTTGTCTTCAAGTCTTGATTCTTCGGAGTAACTTCTTTATCTTCGGAATTTGGAGTTTTCCTTCGGAAGTGTATTTTACACTTAGACTTCGGAAGAGCTCCTTCTTCCTTCGGAACTCCCATACTTGGCTTCGGAAGTCCTTTGTATGTTGTACTCAAAATCTTCTAAGTGACATGGTTTTGGTTGCAACAGCCTCTCTAGATCCAACAATCACTCTACGTCGTTTATCAACATACGACTTCTGGTTTATCTCTGGCTACTTCCCCCAGGGCTTTGATCAATTTCGAACTTCTCAGTCGTAGCCTCAGTCACCTCAATATTCCCCATACGTCATTTGATGCTCGGCCTTCACTTGTAGACAAGTAAAGCATTTACTCACTTACTCCATCATGTCACGCTTTATACCTGCCCACCAATAATCCTTACTCGCGTCTCGATACATCTGACGGCTGAGATATTGGTATATCCACACACCTTACATCGGCCAAATAGGCGATACGTCCACGCCTCATGGATCGCTAACCCCTTCACCTTATGATGTACGCCTATCCACCAAAGTCTGTCCTGAACGGTCTAGCAAGAACAAACGCTTCCTCAATTCTACCCCGCAATCCTCTAGGGCATCTAGGTAACCTAGCGGATTCATTAATAGCAATCTCTACATCGAATGGCTCATTGATGTTCCTTCTCCTAACATGCCACTTACAACAGAAAGCAGTAGGAATATGACTACTACTAGCATCGCATTCAAATCATAGATGCACAAATTTTAAATCACCAGAAACGTACCTGACGTCAAGTCAAAGTCCGATCTAGCCTCCTCTCGGTCATGGCAAAAGCTCTAACCTTCACCCTCTGTTCCCTTTCCTCGCACCGGAGCCTCTTGCCTTCTGCTTCTTACAATCCCTACTCAGGTGTCCAGTCTCGCCACAGTCGTAGCACTTAGCCGTGCGGCAATCCCTCGCCCTGTGGCCTTCCTTCCCACACTGGAAACAGACGTTCAGTCCCCACTTGCATTCCCCCTCATGGTCTCTACCACACTTTCTGCATGCTTCTCCTTTCCTTTCTATTCTCTTCCGATCATCGTCCCTCGACGTCGTACCTTCATACACAAATCCATCATCATTGTCTCGCCTTCCTTTCCCCTTCTTAACATAGGCTCGCTCCTCCCCTTCGTTTGTCACCGCCATCGCCCGCTCGTCGTACAATCTTCCCGCCAGGTCAACTGCCGACCTAAACGTGCTCGGTCGGGCATCGATCATGTGCCTGCGGATGTCCGTCGGCAAGCCCTGAATATACCTCTTGATCTTTCGCGAAAGAGGTGTCACCTGATCCGGCACCACCGCGCCATTTCATTAACTTGGTAGTGCATTGCTGATGCGTCATTGTTCCCGCTTCCAGCATCAGGAACTCTCGTTCAACTTTATCCATCTCACGGTGAGGACAAAACTCCTCAATCACCAGCCTCTTCAACTCTGACCATTTCATCCTTCCGATAGCCCTGCTTCCCTCAACTTGGACTATGTTGTCCCACCAGCACAAAGCCATGTCCACGAAAGAGTGGGTAGCAAATTTTACTTTCTGATCTTCTCGGCACTCGCTGATATTTAAAACGGCTTCCATTTCTCTCACCCATTCGTGAGCAGCAGCAGCAGTGCCATTACCATCAAAAGTAGAGGGCTTGCATCATTGAAACTCCCCATATTACAGCCTCGTGCCACCTCCGGCGCAGCTCCCTCTTCTTTCTTCCTCTTCGTCATCAGAGAGAACCGTTTCAGTCTCGGGCCGTCTTCTTTCGCCCGAAGGTCTACCCATTTCTTTCCTCTCCTCATCTCAAACAGTCTTTATCACTTCGGTCACTACAGACGGTAGGATCGTCTGCAAGACCTGATGCACTTCCTCCACGACCGCCTCTCTCATCGAGGCCCTCAGATTAGCATTCTCATCACCGCCCTCCGGATGAGGGGTCTCGGGTTCTTCATGAACTACTCTTTCAGCCCTAGACCTTCCTCTTGTGACCCGTGGTTCAGCACCACGTCCACCACCACCTCCACCACGAGAAGCTTTCGAAGATCTTCCACCGGCCATCCTCTAAACACACTGAAAGATTCAAACACTAACACGGTCATTCAAGGAACATCTCAGTTTATGTCAAGTATAGTAAGTTCCTAATTACAGTGGCCAATTGCGATTAGCCACTTACTTTACTCTTCATACCCCAAGCATTACCTGTCCTGACTACATCAGTATCTAAATCTACCAGCAACACATAAACCATATAACATGCGCACGTAATACCGGTTAACTTTACAAAAATACCTAATGGCACGCATCTACTCAGATTGGCATCCCATTCCCTTTCCGTCCCATTTTCAGTTTAAGATTAGGTTTTTGAAAATATTTACCCAATTCACTTAAACTTTGGCTCTGATACCAACTTGTAAGGCCCCATTCCCGGGACGCTTATAGTTGGTCATTCATCGCACATAAAACATATAATTACATTTGCCTTAGGAAAATATTGCAGCGGAAACATTCAAAAATGATATCTCATTTTATTATAAACACTTTTGCCAAATAATACATCATTATCCGATTACAAAATACATGTTTGCATTACATCACAAAAGCTTTATAAATGGATGCCATCCCAAAAGAGCCGAGTAGCCTTGCAGTGCCATCCTCAGCAATCATTACCTGCCAACTGGAAAACATATAAAAAGTCAGCGTTGCTGAGTGAGTTCTAGTTTTATAATAAAACTTACTTTTCTTTCGTAAAACCGTTCTTTACTTTCTTTATAAACATTCGTTACATACATGCGTTCACACATCAATACGTACATAAAGATAAATCAATACTATTCTCATCATTACGTTTGTTACATTCATCATTCATCGTACAACATTATCTTTCACTTCTTTCTAGGTCCTGTCAGACTTTACCCTCTTCGTGGCACTCAGCCACGATTACTGAGGTCGAATGACAAGGATCCTGTTTAGTACATTATTACGATAATTCATTAACGTTCATTCCATACTTTGTTCTTTCATTCATCTCTTTGCTCATTACTCTTTATTACTCGAATCTTGTCTCATGCGATTTCCCCGACTCATGCTCGAAAGCTGATGCTGTGCCGGGACCTGCTCACAAGCCCCCTACTCATGAGTCAATCACAGGGATTGAACTCTATCCGAGTCTGTTGCAACACAAAGTCACTCACCTCATTATCTCGTCTCATGCAATATCCACGACTCATGTCGGAAGACTGATACTGTGCCGGGGCCTGATATACAAACCCCCGACTCATGTCCGGAGACTGACACAGTACCAGGATACGCGACACGGATCTCATCATCCGTCACTTTCATCATATGCAATACTCCCGACTCATGTCCGAAGACTGATACTGTGCCGGGGCCTGCTCACAAACTCCCGACTCATGTCCGGGGACTGGCACAGTACCGGAGTACGCAACAAGGACCTCTTTCGAGTCAGTTGCGACACAGAATCGCTCACCTCATACATATGCTTGCAAGCCTTTCATTCGTTCATTCATTCATTCATTAATGCATGCATTTATTCATTACGTTCCACTTTTCCTTATCTTTCACTTTATGTTACATAATATTTTCATTTCATTCATTAACGTTCAACGCAAAGCCATAGAAAGATAAACATACAGCATCATCATACATACGCATCAATCATACATGACATCACACACATCATACATACTATGCATCACACGTATCGCCATGCCTAACATCACACATAACGTCATACATATCATCATCATCAACATCATCATCATCATTAGCTCATCTCATGCATCATCTTATACCGTCCATACCCATCACATCATCGAGGAAATCCATCTCGACCATCATCTCTCAAAGTCCCTCAAAACACCTGTGCGCATAAACCCTATTCGGGCGTATGGACACCCTCTAGTCGCATGGCCTTCAGGGCGACTGAAAACTTAGGCGAATGGGCATCTATGCCAATGGACCTTATGCGAATGGACTATGGGCGAATGGCCATCTAGGCGAATGGACTATGGGCGAATGGACATCTAGGCGAATGGACTCTCAGTCGCATAACTTTCATGCGTATGGCCTTCAGACGCATGACTTCAGGCGCATGGGCTTCAGTCGCATACTCTTCATGCGTATGGACCTCAGTCGCATACTCCTTCAATCGCATGCCTCATAGGCACATGAACTTCAGTCGCATGACCATCATGCGTATGGACCTCAGTCGCATGGCAATTGTGCGCATAGACCTCAGTCGCACTCCAATCGCCCTCCAGTCGGTCGCCTAGCCCTAGCTGATGCAGAATGCAGTTCAACCCGACTGCAGCCGCGGGTTTTCGGCCTCCAACCTCTTCCAAATCTCTTTTAAGCTCAAATCATCCATTCTAAACCTTAGGGGAACATACCACGACCTCATTCAAGCATAACCAAACAAGAAATCAAACCTAAAACGCATCATACACAACATACATGCATAAAAACGTGTTTTCACCCAAAACTCGAAAATAGGTTTTCAGATGTGTTCCAGCCTCAAAATCAGTTGAAAACGTGTAAAAGAGGGTTCCTAGAACTCACATTAACGATCCCGACTACTAGAGCTTCGATTTAACTCGCTCCACATCGATTTCCACGCTCGAATCCACCCGAACCAACTTTTCTCCTCTTTTTCTCCTTCTTTTCTCCTCTCCTCTCTTGGCTGAAAATGGGAAGAATGGGGGTGTCTTCGCCCTTTTATACTCCCGTGCATCGAAGTTTCTCTCGTTGGCGAGTTTGGTCCCTCGACTTTGGACTTTATTTTTTTTTCTTCTTTCGTCGGCTTCAAAGAAAATTTCCGAGTGTTACATTTTTAAAAGAAGCATTTCCACTTGCAAATTTATATAGGTTCATATTATCATTTTCAAAAGTTACATTTTCAAATTTACATACACTTTGAACAAATAGCATCATCCTTTCAATTCAACATTTTAACTTTGATTTTGATTTTCTGAGAACAACTTTTCCATTTATTACTCCCCCTAAACTTTTAAGTTTGAAAAACTTATAAGTTTCCTAAGGTAACATAATAAGATCACACATCTCATTATTACATTGCCTTCACACACATAAAACATGCATAAAATCAAAATAAAAGCAGAATCAAAATTTAATATAAACAAAAGAATTAATGTCTGCAGTGAGATCATATCAATGAAGATCAACACATTAAAATAAAAAAAATATGAATAGTCATAGACACTGAATAAATCCTGATCAAGTGTGTTCCAGGTCAATGATATCCCAGCAAAGGAGACACAAGATCTAAGGACATAAAATGAGTGTTTGTGACAAATTATCAACTCACTTACTTTTTCAATTCTTGGATTGATTAGGGTATATTTAGATATGACATGATGTAAATCAGACAGAGACTTAGAGAGCTCAACTATCATCATGATATGCAAGAAAGAACACATACTCAACTTATTACCTGAAACATATGTATCACCAGAGTTCATGTTACTTAAATTATTAGAGAATGATCATGGATAACCATTTGATCAGCTCTAACTATTCATTTGAATAGTTTGTGCACATTGGCATCTTTTGCATCAAAGAGAGAATCTAGGTTTGTAATCACTTACAACAAAGGATATCTCAGCACTTCAGGTCTATGATGACTCATAACAGAGAAGTGATATGATGCTTTGTAACAGATCTCATGATTAAACACATTACCAATAGGTGTGAGTGGTGTAACTTAACAAGCAATCAATCTAATAAGCCAAAACATCTCAAAAGTACGCAGATGAATACACACAAGCATTAAGATTTAGTGTGATCACAAGAATTTACTTTTTCAGTATAGTAGCATGATATTGTCTACACATCATGTCTGATCATGTCTGACTTTATTAATGAGTGAAGTATGCAACTGATCTCACTAATGTACTATCATTTCTCACATATTGCATAAACATATTCTTTTCTAAAAAATATAAACTGACAATTAGAGAAAGACTTTATTTTTGTAGTTTTGATTTATACTTTTGTATTTGGTTTTTCTAAGAAAACAAAAATCACACACACACAAAATACAAACAGGCAATTAACATTGAGAGGATCACTTATGATGATCTTTTGATTTAGAGAGTTCACATATGATTAATAAGACCAATTGACTCCACTAAATACTAAAACCGTCCTGGTAGGAAGGCTTTAGTAAATAGATCTGCCAACTGTTTTTCCGTTGCACTTTGAATCAATATGATTAATCCTTTTTCAGAGTTATCTCTGAGAAAATGATATCGAATTTCGATATGTTTTGTTTTTGAATGTTGAACAGGATTAGCTGTAATGAACATAGCAGCAGTGTTATCAATGTAAATCGGTGTTTTAAGAAAATTGAACCCATAATCCAGTAGTTGATTTTGCAACCAGAGGATTTGAGAACATCCTGCTGATGCAGCAATGTACTCAGCTTCTGCAGTTAAACAGAGACATTTGTTTGTTTCTTACATTGCCACGAGACTAATCGGGGACCAAGAAATTGACACCCACCCGAAGTAGATTTTCTATCTTGACAACATCCACCATAATCACTATCTGTGTATCCATGTAGTTAAAAGTTACCCTCGTAAGGATACTAAAACCCTAAAGCTGGTTTACCTTTGAGATACCTGAATTTCCTTTTGACAGCAATTAAGTGAGATTCTTTCGGGTGTGATTGATACCTGGCACAAACACAAACTGCATACATAATGTCTGGTCTAGATGCAGTGAGATACATCAAAGAACCAATCATTGATCTGTATAACATTTGGTCAATAGATTTTCCTTTTGAATCAGGTTCAATCTTGGTGTTAACATCTGCTGGAGTTCGTATGGACTGACAGTCTTGCAACTTAAATTTCTTCAAGAGCTTGTCAACAAACTTCTCTTGATTGATGAAAATTCCATCGTCAGTTTGCTTGACTTGAGAACATCCTGCTGATGCAGCAATGTACTCAGCTTCTGCAGTTAAACAGAGACATTTGTTTGTTTCTTACATTGCCACGAGACTAATCGGGGACCAAGAAATTGACACCCACCCGAAGTAGATTTTCTATCTTGACAACATCCACCATAATCACTATCTGTGTATCCATGTAGTTAAAAGTTACCCTCGTAAGGATACTAAAACCCTAAAGCTGGTTTACCTTTGAGATACCTGAAAATTCCATCATAATCTATCCCTTCTTCCTTTGTGTATCCTTGTGCAACAAGTCTTACTTTGTTCTTTATTACCACACGAGTGGTGTTCAGTCTTATTTCTAAACAACCATTTCGTGCCTATAGCATTTTCTCATTCAGGTAGATCCACTAAATTTCACATTTCTTGTTTGCGAAATTGAAGTAATTCTTCTTGCATGGCTTCTATCCAACCATTGTCCTTTAATGCTTCGGTAACATTTTTAGGAACAATTTGAGAAAGAAAACAAGAGTATAAGCACAAGTTTGCTTGTTCTGATTTACTCCTTGTTGTTCTCTCATTCAATGGACCAATAATCTGAGAAATTGGATGATTCTTGTGAATACGAGATGTTGGAATCTCATCACACTTAACATTAACATCCAGATTCGTTTGGTTTAAGTTGGAAAGCTCATGTAACAAAGTAGAAGAATGTGGATTGAAGTTTGGAACTTGAGTCGATGAGTTAATAAAGTAATCAAAGTTACCAGTATCAACTGCATCACCAGAGATGGATGATGTTCCAGACACAGGTTGCACAAACTCATTACCATCATTAGGAATATGTTGTGATCCTTCCTTATCAAATGAAACTGAATGATCTGAAGCTGTATTAGCATGATTATTATCATCGAATCGTATTGTTGAGTCCTTGAAAAATGATAAAAACGGGTAGTCTGAGCTAGAATCATATGGGTCGTCAGAATCTGAATCCTTACTAAAAGATCCAAGATCTCCTCTAGAGTTCTTCTTACTTGTAGAATCAAGACAATTTGATTGATTAAACAAGTTAGATTGAAGAGAGTTTGATAATGAATCTAGATCAAATAACCATGCAGGACCATTTGAAACTGATGGAAAAGAATTTTCCAGAAATTTAACGTTGAATGTTTCAAGGATTATATTTGTCCTAGAGTTGTACACTCGATAGGCTTTGGAAACAGATTAATATTCAACGAAAAATCCATTATCAGATTTTGCTTCAAATTTTCCTAATTGATCATTTGAATTAAGAATAATAACAGGACAACCAAATGATTTTAGAAAGTATATGTTCGGTTTCCTGCCAAACATTAACTCATATGGAGTTTTCATTTTATCTTTCACAATTAAGATTCTGTTCTGAACGAAACACGTAGTTGATATAGCTTCATCCCAAAAAGCGATAGGAATTTTTGCATCAGCTAACATAGAACGTGCAGCTTCAATCAGTGTTCTATTCTTCCTTTCAGCAACTCCATTTTGTTGAGGATTTCTGGGAGCACTAAACTGATGAGCTATCCCTTTCTGTGCACAAAACATTTCAATGTTAGCATTTTTGAATTCCGTTCCATTATCACTTCTTATTATTTTCACTTTATTTTCTAATTGATTTTCAACTTTAATGATAAATTCTTTCAGTAAATCAGCCGTTTCAGATTTGGCATACAAAAAGAAAACCCATGAAAATCTTGTATAGTCATCAATGATAACTAAACAATATGATTTTCGTCCAATACTCTTGACATTTGTTGGTCCAAAAAGGTCCATATGTAACATTTGAAGAGGTTTGGAAGTTGAGTTTATGAGCTTGGAAATTGAGGTTTGAAAGTCCAATAACATGATTTCCTGCTACAAGCTTGTTCATATTCTTGAAATTTGAATGTCCGAGACGTCTATGCCAAAGCTGGCTTTCATCATTTGATGCTTTAGCAATTAGGCATGTTGTTTTAGTTGAAGGATCAACTTGAGACATATCCAGCTTGTATACATCTCTATCCCTTTTAGCTGTAACAATTACTCAATCTTTGCTTATCTTAAAACCTAGCTTCAAAACATAACAGAATGAATCATCAAATAGAACAGAGTATGATTTATCACATATTTGGGATACACTTAAAAGATTAAAGTTCAACTATGAACAAAAGTTGACTTTGTCAAAGCTTATTATCCCATTAGATACTGTTCCTTCTCCTGTTATTTTTCCTCTAGCATCACCACCAAAGGCGACGTGTGTTCCATCCTTTAACTTAAAATCTTGTAACAAGGCAGGATTGCCTGTCATATGCCGGCTACACCCACTATCCACATACCATTTATTGAGTGGTCTTCTTGGGCGTACCTGCACAACAAGAAAATTAAGTTGAGATATCTACCCAAGCCGAGATGGTCTTGGGTTTTCCAAATTTATCAACAATGGTAAATTGTTTGTAATGAAGATTATTCAAATCAGTTTTATTCTTGATGAATTTACCAATCTTGTTTTGGAAATTGTTTTGAAAATTGTTTTGAAAGTTGTTTGAGTTATTTTTGAGAACATTCATACCATTTGATTGATCAATTTTTGAAATGTATTGATGACTAACGTTTTTATTAGTCATTCTTACAGATCTTGGTATGAATTGTTCTTACATATTTTGTTTAGATCTCATATAATTGTTCTTTTGAAAAGATCTCAAACCTATAGAAGGTTGATTAGTTAATTTTTGAAATCCATTAGTTTGATTTCTCATATATTGAGGATTAACATAACCTTTGCTCATGTTTAAATTTGCAAATCCTCTAGTATGAGATCTATTTCTAAAATAACAATTTGCAGTATTGTGAGTATTTTCATCACAATAAGTACACGATTTGTTATAATAACAATCTGCTGTGGAATGATTTCTCATGTCACATATATGACAGTACTTGTTGAAATAGCACTCAACAGTATTGTGATTTTTCATATCACAAATTTCACAGTACTTTTGTGGAGTTAAAAACAACTGTTTGTTAACTTATGACATTGACACGATGTTTGATTTTGGTGTCAAATAGTTAAACTTTTGTCTTTCATTTTTCACATTTTGATTTTGTGCCAAATTATTTTGCATTTGTTTAACATGAACTTCCTTCTTGAATACATTAGGAACAAATCTTTTTGCTACAGCGGAAGTCTTAGAATCTGAACTTGATTTCAGATCAGAGCGAGATTTGTTCATAGTATTTACCTTGTTTTTTTGGAAAGAATTCATATTTAACAAACCGGCTGACACAAATTTTATCGGTTTAAGTTTTGTTGCCTGATTTGTTGCTTTGATCAATATTTCTGAACTTTTGTTTTGTTCATATTTTGTTTTTGATGATTTCTTTCTTCTTCTTTGATTCTTTCACTTAGAAGAACTTGGTTTACTTTCAGATTGAACATCGTCAGAAGAAGATTCCTTTTCAGATTGAACCTGTTTCATATTAATAGTGTTTGAATCTTCTGATGTTCCTACCCCTTGTTTATCTTTTTCTTTACTTTGAACTTTCACTTCTTCTAATACAACATGAATTTGATCAGAAGTGTTTTGTTTTGTTTGTTTTGGTTCATAAGATTTTATCTTGATTGGATGACCATTTTAATCTTTTCTTGATCATTTTCAACAAAAACTTGTACATTTTTCTTTTCTTCTTCTGAATTCTTGTTTTTGACCTGAAAAGCTTTAAGTTTAACTTTATTCTCAGGAGAATGATTGTGTGTATTAAAGTTCTCTGGTAAAGTGTTTGTAATAGATTCAGGCATAGGTTCATGAGTGAAACCTATCTATTTATCTTTTCTCTCACTTACCAGTTTTTCTACAATCAGTTTTGAACTTTTTACTTTAGCAAGATCCATTTGAGTAGCAGCATGTGCTATCTTCTCCTGTTCAAGATTTTTGGTCATCTCTTCCAATTGTTTAGAAACAATTTCTAATTCTTAGTGTTTTGTTCCATGAAGTTTGAAGAGAGATAATCTTTTGATCTGTTGTTTTATGATCAGATTTTAGTTTGTTATGCATTGAATCTTCTTGTTTTAGCTTCTCACAGATTTTATATGAGTAGTTTCTATAGTATTCAACATGTTCATAGCATGATTTTGTGCAGAATTTTTCTCTCACTTCAGATGGGATTTCAGGGAATTTTGGAGATAAGGTTTCAGATTTTGAAGATGAAGTGTCAACCTTAGGTTGATCAGACTGTGCCATTAGAGCTACTTCATTTGTATCCTCCTTAGGATCAGATTTGTCTTTCCAATCATAATCATCTTCTTCATTCTCACTTTCCACCTTTGGATCATTGTTTTTTGACCAATCTTCTCCCTGGATTTCTGCAACAAGAGATAAACTTGATGTTAAATCATTAGTAAACTGATCAGCATATGCACTCCAATCATAACCAACTTTAATGCTGACTACTAAAGCTTTCTTGGTTTCATCAGATGATTTTGTTTCATCTTTAAGCTCAGGCATAGGAAGACTTTGATAAGGCTTTTGAAAAGTCTTCTGAGCTTGTTGAAACCTTTGATTGCTAGAACTTGATTGAACATTTCCTCCATTATTCCTTGGAGCTTTGCATTCTCTGGAGAAATGTCCATAACTGTTACAGTTAAAACACCTTGATTTTGACTTATCAAACCCAACAGTCTTGTTAGCACTTGGCTTGTACTTCCTGTTGACATATGAGTGTTTTTGTGTCCTGTAAGCAATCATCACCATCTGCCAGTTTAAGTCCATCTCTTCAACATCTTCAGGATCCATCTCAAACAAATCCTGCAAAACAAAGTCTAATTGAGTTAAATGGCTACCTTGATATGCTTGAAAACTAGCCATAAATGCAGTGAATGCAGTTTTAGACTCTTCATCCTCTAATTGGATGTTTATCACATCTTTAACTATGCTAGATTTAGCAGAGTTAGATGAAGAAGTCTCTGTTTGAACATTAGATGTTTGAGACTAAGAATTAGGAGGAGATTGAGAATGAGACTGAGTTGTATAAGCAGAAGCACTAGTAAATGATGAATCAGTGAAAAATCCTGCTCCAACAAATAAATCTCCCTCTTCTTCTGTAATTTTCTCACTTTTTGCCATGAACGCATTTTCAATTGTGGTTGCAGGAGAAGCAACAAACTGATACTGAGACATTGATGCTGCTCTATCATTATTCCTTGAGCTTTCATCAATCTCTACTAACTCTATCTTGGCAATAAGTAGATCTAGATCCATAGGGAACTTCTCAGTATGTTTTATTAAGGTTACTGTTTGTTTGCATGATGAGGGTAAAGTATTGAGTAGTCTAAGATTTAGATCTTCAAGATCAGGCTTAATACCAGCTGTTGACATCTCAGTTGTAAGTTGAACAAATCTGTTCATCATCTGATTTATGGTTTCTCCAGACAAATGTTGAAACAATTATAATTACCTTTTCAACTTTTGTTTCTTGAGATTTTGAATCTCCTTGCCTCCTTCACAAATGGTCTTTAAGGCTTTATATAAGGTGTATCCAGTTTGATATGCATCAAGCCTTGCAAGAACTTCCAGAGGTAGTCCTTTACACATCAAGGAATATGCTTTGATATCATTCTTTACTCTTCTCAAATCATCTCCTTGAAGACCATCTTCAGGATAGGGTTCTGGAGAATCTTTAGTATAAACAAACTGCAGGACCGTTTAAGGGCTTAAACACAATTACAACACAACAACACAATGAGGAGATTAACTAAACTTTAATCAAACAGTGAACTGGGTAACCAAAGGTGATACAAAGAACACAAGTAAAGCAAGAGACAGAACAAGAGAGTATGGGTTTCAAGGAGGCAGTATATTGCTTTCTCAAGTTCTTTTACAAGTGTTACAAAGCATAAAGAAAAGATACAAGAACTTGAAATACTTATACTACAACCTACAGCCGGCTATACTTTGAAAGCCAGCTGGATACAATTGACTAGACACTAACAAAATCAATTGTAGGATCAAATGGCATATCTGCCTTTTGACCTTATGACTATGACATGCCATAGCTCACATCCTTATACATTACAAAAAGGATAAAGTACATAAAGTGGAAAGTTACAGACTCAAGACCTCAATGTACAGTTACCAAAAGCAATGCCCTTTTCACCAACTCATGTAAGTTGGTGACTTTACAGAGATGCAGCGGAAAGGTGCTTTATGGAACAGTATCATCAAGACTCTCATAGTATCTTCTCTTCTCAAAGAGATCATGCAGAGGTAAGTTGATTGTGTCTTGCCATGAGTAGACATTCTCAACACCTTGATCTCTGATAACAGTCCATCTTTCTGGATTAGTAGAGTAAGTCCAGGACAAGATGGGTGTCTCACTAGTTAGAGGAGCCACTTGAATAGGAGTTGTTTGGGCTGCCTCATCATGCACTTCCTCAGGTTGATCTGATTCAGCCTGAGGTGCAGAGGTAGATGACTTTGGCTTCTTCTTCTTAGTCTTTGGTTTAGAAGCCATCCTCTTCTTCCTCTTGGATGTCTTTAACTGAGAAGACTAGTCTGCAGCACCATGTTGATCATCAGTGTCTTTCTCAGTTGGGTGTTCCTCCCTCACAGGTTCAGAAGGAGAGGGAGTTTGACCCTGCCTAGGATCAGAAGATGAAGCTTGCTGAGGCTCAGATGGAGGTGCTGGTTGAGGTGTCTCTGGTTGTTCAAACTTGACCTCCACTTCAGGTGGGACTTGACTTGGAAGAGAGTGCAAGTCAATGAGTTCTCCACTTTTAATCTTCTGCTTGATCACCCTAATATGCTCATCCATAATGGATAGAGACATAGGGCCAAGTCTCCTTCCGGAGAATCCATACAGCTTCAAGAAGCTCACCATTCTTTGTCTGTCAGCAGACTTCTTTGCATTCTTTTGAATGATGGCTCTTGACTTTGCAGCTTCTTCCCTTAGCTTCCTTTTAGTTGTCTTTCTCTCCTTGACTAACTCAAGCTCAAGTTGCTTTAGATACTCGAACTCAATGAAGTCATAGGACAAGGGAAGAAGTGCATCTGCCTGATAGAAGCCTGTGGCACTCAGGTAGTTGATCATCTTGATCCTATCTTCTTCTTTATCTACCTGAGGTTCTTGTGGAGCCACATCTTCCTGTGCAGGACTTTCTTGAACTGGTGAGAGAGTGGGAGTATGCTTGTAAAGTCTTTTCTGTCTCTTCTCCTCTTTGAGTTGGAGAAGTATCATTGCATCCTCTTTCTCCTTCAACTCTCTTGACACTTCCCTGTCAGCCAGTTCATTTAACTCTTCTAAGGGGAGGGAGATGATTTCATCAATGTCATAGTTCCTGGTCTGTAGATAGGTAATCTTGACTGCCCTTAACTCATCATCTTGAGTATTTGGTCTGGGAGCAGCCCTGATTGCAGCTTGCATGAAGCTAGATGACCCAGTAGAACTTTCTCCCCTTAGTCTCCTTTTCCTCTCTCTCTCTTCCTCCTCAATTTCCTCAGGAGTCATTATCCTTTTCCCTTTGTTACCAACAGACCTTTGTGACTCAAGGTGGATTGAGGCTTGGCCTTCATTGCTTGGAGTAGCTTCCATGCTCTGGCCAGAGAGAGGCTGAGAAACACCTTCACCAGCAGGTGTCTCAGATGGAGTTTGGACCTCTGCAGCAGTTGTTGATGATGAGACAGGGGTCTCAGATTCTGCCACTGGGCCTTCAGTCAAGGTTTCCCCTATGAAACTAATCTTAGGGTCCACCTCAACATCCAATTGACCGATGACATTGCCTGATTCCCTAAGTCTCCTTCTTAGAGTAAACTCTGCAAGGATCCTGTCTTGGATTCTTTGAGCCAGCCTGTCAGCTTGTCATGAATTGCTTGGATTGACAAGTGGCAAGTTGACTAAATCCAGTCTTTCATAAAAGCTCAGGCTTTGGAATTGAAAAACTTCTTGTTGGCCTTGAACTCTTTGAAGTATAAGGGCTCTCCTGTCATCATCATACCTCCACCTTATGATGTGATTGCCAGTTCCTAGTGGTGGAGATGAGACAGCCCTTGGTATACCTTCCTCAAAAAGACTCCTGATGAGAGAGTCTATAGAGTCCACATTAATGTGAACTTGAGGAAGTTGCTGAGAATGCACAACAGCAAGTGAGGATGGTGAGTCCTCTATGTCCATTCTCTCTGAAGAACTCCCAGGTTCTGTGGTTGTAACAACTTTCTCCCCCTTTTTGGTAGCATCACCCACTTGCATAGGTGAGCTGGAGGATAAGTCAATCACTTCCACAGGTTCTTGTGTTCCTGGTTGAGCTCTCCTTAAAGGTCTCCCAGCTAGTTTTTCCTGCAGATATGAAATCTGTAGTTGCTGATCATTGACCTTGTTTTGCAGGGTAGTCACCTGAGATTCCAAGTGACTAACCTTAGAGACTAAATAGGTGCATGTTTTTGACAGTTTTTGCACCTTTAGTCTCAAATTCCACTCATCTTCATCAGAAGATTCATTGGGGGATAAGATGATTGGACCAAAGTCCTCTCTCTCACCACCAGCTTGAGTTTCTTGGCTGCTGGTTTTCCTCTGCTCACTGGCAGCCTCAGTTGAGATGCCAATGGGCTGAGTTGCCATGGTTGAGGTCTTAATGATGTAATCACTTTCAAAAGTGAGAGCCTCTTCCATATGGACATCCTGAACAGGTTCAGAAGTGTCCACCTCAGTAATAGGTGACTGATGGGGGATAGACTGAGGAGAGTCAGAGGTACTCATCTCTCTTTGAGTAGGGGAGGAGAAGAGAGACTCATGGTACTCACTGAATCCTAAGTCTTCATCAGTGTAAAAGGATAGGTTGGGAATTGGTTGGTTGAGATCCAAAGGCTGGGGATGGTACTGTCCCCTGAAGGTTGTTCACTTGAGTGTTGAGACTCAGAGTGAAGGCTTAAGGTTGTTGGGCTAATGAGCTCATCAGGGTGAGCTTGAGGAACCTCAGCCCTGATAGGTGAAGTAATGGGAGTGGTTTGCTCCTCAGGAGAAGTGGGAGCTCTAGTGTCCACTTCTTCCTGTAGGTTGAGTATTTGGGGGCCTGCACAGACTCAATAGCCTGAGCAGGGGTTCGTTTGGATTTTCTTTGGTAGGTGAGGGTGATTTCTGGTCTTTTTAAGGGTAGGGACAAAAGAGGTGTGGGTTCAACACTAGCTTGTGTTGCTAGGTTGTCACCTTGAGCAATGAGCTCTAACATTTTTGGGACTAGGGCTGTTTCTACCCCTGAGAAGCCTACAGTTGGCTTCTTCATTATTTTAAAGATGCTGGGCTTCATCTGTCCCAATTAAGAATATTACCTGTTTCCCTCAACTGTGAGCCCAGTTCACAGTTGAGAATGTGTTGAACATATCTAGGAAACATGTAATACTCTAAGGAGTCTAAGTTTGCAAGTAAATTAGTATAAACAAATTGTGAATACCTGAACTTGACCCCCTGAACCATTCCATGAACTATAAAAGAGAGATCCTCAGGAATCTGGTCCCATCCACCATGCTTGTTTGACAAGCTGTGGATAACCACATGGAGCAGGAATTTCCATTGGGATGAGACCTTCCCTTTCCTAAAGGTCTTTACAGAGAAATCTCCCTCATAGCCCATCTGCTTAAAAGAATGATTAACAGCTTCTTTTGGGAAGGACACCTCACCTTCTTCATCATCCAGCTGCAGATGTTGATTGATGATGGCCGGAGTGATGAAGATTGTCCTCCCTTGCACTGTGGCAGACAGTGCCTTCTCCCCATCCATAATGACCTCTTGGCAGGTCTTCCAGAATTCAAGCAAGTGATCCTCATATAGAGTAGGATCAATGGTCAGGGAGGTGAAATAGTTTGACAGAGTCAAGAATTGGCAAATCTCTGAGAAACTTGCATCTTTCTCAGAGCTTAACAGAGCAACTTGATTATGTTGCCTGTGAAGTTGCATGGAGAAATCAGGGTTGTTTCTGCGGTTAAGGTTGGCCATTTCAGAAGCTTAAGGGTGAAGAAAGGTAGAAAGCAAAGGCGGTTTAGAGAATTAGGTTAGAGAAACAGTAGAATTGAGGAAGATAGTGGGAGAGAGGGGGAACCGTTGGGTATTTATATGAAAAGGGATTTGAACCAAAGTTAATGAAAGAGGATAAACTTTGAAATCCGGAAGTCGGTCCCACCTCTGAAAAGGTAGTTTACTTTTGCTCAAAAAGTAGTTTTCTTGGAATTCGAAAAGCTTCCGAAGTTTATTTGTCTTCGGAAGTTTTGATTGAAAAAGCTTCCGAAGCTAAAATGGCTTCGGAAGATTTTCCTGAGAGTCTTGAAGATTTATGCTTCGGAAGAGAAATAAACCCTTGAATGCTTTGTATAGGAATAAACAAAGCTTCCGAAGGTTAATTTTGCTTCGGAAGGAAAAGGTCCTTAAAAATAAATAAGTGTCTGAGATAAGAGATTTTACCTTCGGAAGAAGTATCTTCCGAAGCTTAAATTTCTTAGACAGTTATGTATTTTGAAGACATGTTTTTCTTCCGAAGATAAAATTTTATCTTCCGAAGTATCAAAAATTTTCAAGAATCTAAGGAAAGTCTTCAAAAAGAATTTTACATCCAAAGAAAACATGAGCTTATGAAAGTGATGAACTAGACAACTTAGGACACACATATTTTAAGAAGAAATAATTAGAATTAGTTTTAAGAAAAAGTCTACTCAAAGTTAATCATCCCAATAGCTGATATCAGATACTTAAATCTCTGTTCATCAAAAGCTTTTGTGAACAGATCAGCATATTGTTCATCTGTATGAACTTTGACTAGTTTAATTAATCCTTTTTCATAGTTATCTCTTATTAAATGATACCTGATGTTGATGTGTTTGGTCCTTGAGTGCTGCACAGGATTCTCAGTGATAGAGATAGCACTATTGTTGTCTATGTGGTAGGAGTCTCTTTGAAGTTAAATCCATAGTCCAGCATTGATTTTGAATCCAAAGCACTTGAGCACAGCAGCTTGCAGCAGCAATGTATTCAGCCTCAGCAGTTGATGCAGACACACAGGATTGTTTCTTGCATTGCCATGAGACCACCCTTCCACCAAGGAATTGACATCCCCCAGATGTAGACTTTGCAGTCATATTGCAACCACCATAATCACTATCTGTATAGGCATACAGATTGAAATTTGGATTCTTTGGATACCATAGACCAAGTGTTGAAGCACCTTTGAGGTATCTTAAAATCCTTTTCACAGTGATTAAGTGAGACATCTTAGGGTTGGCTTGATATCTTGCACAAATACATGTAGCAAACATGATATCAGGCCTGCTAGCTGTAAGATACATAAGAGACCCAATCATAGCCCTGTATAAGTGCTCATCTACACACTCCCCCTCAAGATCTGGACCAAGGGAGTGGTTTCTGGCTATGGGTGTCTTAGCAATCTTACAATCAGTCATGTTGAACCTCTTGAGTATGTCTTGAACATACTTTGACTGACTTATGAAGATGCCATCTTCAACCTGCTTCACTTGAATTCCCAGAAAGAAGTTGAGTTCTCCCATTGAACTCATCTCAAATCTGTCTTTCATCAGCTTCTCAAAGTCTTTGCAGAGCTTTGGATTAGTTGAACCAAAGATGATGTCATCTACATATACTTGAACCAGCAATAAGTCATTTCCCTGTCCTTTGATGAAGAGAGTTCCATCTATAGTACCTCTCCTGTATCCATGCTTACAAAGATACTCAGATAGTGTCTCATACCACTTCCTGGGTGCCTGATGCAGCCCATAAAGAGCTTTGTCAAGCTTGCAGACATAATCAGGATGATCAGGGTCTACAAAACCAGGTGGCTGTTTGACATAAACCTCCTCATCAATCACTCCATATAAGAAAGCACACTTTACATCAAGTTGGTAGACCTTGAAGTTCTTGGATGCAGCAAATGCCAGGAATATCCTAACAGCTTCTAGTCTTGCTACAGGAGCAAAGACATCAGTGTAGTCAATCCCTTCTTCTTGTGTGTATCCTTGAACAACTAGTCTTGCCTTGTTCTTGATGATGATTCCTCTATCATCCTTCTTATTTCTAAAAACCCATTTGGTTCCAATGGTAGTCTTCCCATGAGGAAGAGGACAAAGGTTCCAAACTTTCTGCCTTTTGAATTGAAGCAGCTCTTGTTGCATAGCTTCAACCCAACTTCCATCCTTTAGAGCTTCATCAACTTTCTTGGGCTCTATCTGAGATAAGAAACAAGAGTGAAGACAAACATTTGCTTCATGGGTTTGTCCTCTTGTTCTTACCCCTGTGACAACATCTCCAATGATGTTTGTGGTAGGGTGAGACTTGTGGATCCTTAGCTGAGGGATCACAACAAGTTGTTGAGAAAGATCCAAATTTGAGAAATTTAGATCTGGTCTGGAAGATTCACCCTCCACATTATCACACTTATCAAGATTAACTTGATCCAATGAGTGTGAGACATCATTGATGTTGTCATCTATGGTATGGTTATTAGCATCAAGAAATTCCTGATCACTATCACCATCACCATTGTTGTCTTCTACAAGTGAGGTGTCTTTATCTGGTTGAGAGGCCTCTGAGCTGGATTTGAAGGCATGCCAGATGTATCAGCTGAATTTGTCATTGTTGTGCTGATAGAAACCTCATTTGCTGAAGTAGTTCCAACTGGAGCTGAAGATGTATGAGTTGAAGGTCTTCCTAGCTCAAATCTTGGATCAGGATCACCTGTATTTAGATTTTCTGCAGATCCTGAAACATGCTCACAAGATTTGTTAAAACAGTTGGTAACTAAATCAAGATCAAACAGCCAATCCGGACCAGAACCAGCCACACAAGGAGTGTGCTCATTGAAAGTCACATTGGCTGACTCCTCAACAATTCTAGTTCTGAGATTGTATACTCTATAAGCTTTAGCTTGAGAAGAGTATCCAATAAAATGTCCATCATCTGATTTCTCAGCAAACTTGGCAATTTGATCTTTGGTATTCAAGATGGTGCAGGGACATCCAAATGACCTGAGAAAACCAATGAAAGGTTTCCTCTTGTGCCAAAGTTCATAAGGAGTCTTACCATGTGTCTTAACTACTAAAACTCTGTTTTGCACATAGCAAGCAGTATTAACTGCCTCTGCCCAGAAGGTGATAGGCAGTTTAGAGTCAGACAACATAGTTCTTGCAGCTTCAATAAGTGTCCTGTTTCTCCTCTCAGCAACTCCGTTTTGCTGAGGAGTCCTGGGAGCACTATATTGTCTTGTAATACCTTTTTCATCAAAAAATGTATCAAGGATTTGGTTCTTGAATTCAGTTCCTTGATCACATCTTATGGTTTTGACCTTGTGATCACATTGATTCTCAACTTTTAAGATGAAATTCTTCAGAATCTCAGGGGTTTCATCCTTAGTTCTAAGGAAGAAGACCCAAGTGAATCTTGTAAAATCATCTGTGATCACCAAACAATAAGAGGTCCTTCCTAAACTCATTACACTGGTGGGGCCAAAGAGATCCATATGTAACAAGTGTAGGGGAGTAGTGATGGAGTTCTTTTCCTTAGGCTTGTGAGATACCTTGTGTTGCTTCCCTTTCAGGCATGCAACACAATGATCATCACTAGTAAACTCTTTCTTTGGCATTCCAGTTACCAGATCATGTTTAATTAATTTATTCATGTTCTTAAAGTTTACATGGCACATTCTTTTATGCCATAGGAAAGACTCATCACTATTTGCTTTAGATAGAAAGCATGAAACTTCTCCAGAGGGAGATGTTTCTTGCAAATCCATCTTGTACATGTTCCCTTTCCTGGGGGCTCTGAGCAGGATATGCTCATGAGGAATGACCACTCCAGGCTTGAGAACAATGCACTCATGCTCAGTAAAGAGCATGTTATGACTCTGATCACAAAATTGGGATACACTCAGAAGATTGTACCCAAGCTCCTTAACAAAGTTTACCTTCTCAATGCTGAGCTTACCATTTGTGACCTTGCCCCTTCCAGAAATGTAACCACCTTCATCTCCTCCAAAAGCAACTGGTCCTCCATCAATTCTCTCAAAATTATGGAGTAGAGACCTATTGCCTGTCATGTGCCTGGAACAGCCACTGTCAATTATCCAGACATTCCTGTTTGTCTTGAGCTGTTCCTGCACAAAGAGAATGATTAGTTACATTTGGAAACCCAAGCCTTACTTGTCTTGGGCTCATTAAGTGTAATAGAAGGTAATGCAACAGTAATAGATCCTATGGTTGTACTATGGGGATCTTCAGCTGTTGTTGATGGAGAAACCTCAGTCATTTGGTCTTTCTTAGACTTCCACACCACCTTTGGAGTCTTGGACTTGACCTTCAAAACCTTAGAAGCTTTTGGAACTTCACAAGTTTTGATGACTGATCCTTCGGAAGAATCTACAGTCACTGCAGCAGATTTCAGTGCTTCGGAAGAACTCCTTTCTTCCGAGACCAACTTTGCTTCCGAAGGTAATTTTCCATTTACCTTCTTCTTTGATTTGGAGCTTCCGAAGAAAACAACTTTCCTTCCGAAGCTTGAGACTTCTTGAGACTCTTTGAAGTCTTTGTATTGGTCATGTGGACAGTACTTTTAGGATTGTATGGGCAATCCTTAGCAATGTGAGAAGTACTTTCACACATAACACACAACATTTCTTCTTCAAAGAAGTCTCCTTTTGAGAGCAAGACTGGCTTTGGTCACATCCCTTCTCCACCTTCATCTTGGTAGATGCTGAGACAGTTCCTTTGGGCTGTGAACTGTTCTTGGAGTTTGATGGTCCAGGCTGTGCAGCAGTGGTACACAGCAGCTCAGTCTTCTTCTTTATACTGAGATGATTTGAAAAAGAACCATGACTCTTAGCTGAGGAGTCTTGGTTGATGTCTTCAGTCCTTACTACTTTGAAACCTGCAGAGATAAAAACTTGTTTCTGCTTAGCATCAAAAGTAGCCTTGATTTCTTGAGCCTTCTTTGCTTTCCTTTTGCTCTTCCTGATCAAGTTCTTTCTTTTGGACTTGGTCATCACAGTTGATTTCTTCTCCTCAGAAGGATAGTGGCCCTTGGAAGAATCCTCTTCTTCACTTTCTCAGAGGAATTCTTCACTATCACTTCTTCATCATCCTCACTTATAGGATCTATGAGAGGAAGCTCATCTTCACAAGTTCCACACCTAGGAGATCTTACAGACAAGATTGTGTGTGGAGGAGCTATCTCATTTGATCCCAGTCCCTGTCTATTTTGATAACAAACCTTGTTGTGCAGGGATGAGGATATCATGTTCTTGAAGGTCTCTTCTTCAAGAACACTCTTCTCTGCCTTGGCTTTGCTGATCACAAGCTCAGCCTGGCACTCAGTTAACTTAGTGATGAGATCTTGGATCTGAGTTCTAAAATCTGTATGTTCATGTTTTAGTACTGAAATGGTTTTCTTCAAGTCCTCTATCTTTAACTTGTAATCATTTTCAGACTTTCTAAAATCAGATTTTAATATGTTTAATGACTCAAGATCAGATCTCATCTCTAGGTTGTAGGACCTGTATCTATTTACTTTAGCAATGCATTCAGGGGAGCAAAGATGTTCAAATACCTTGGCTTCATCATGATCAGCCATCAGTGCTTGGTTTGGAGAAGCATCCTCCACCTGAAAACTCCAGTCAAAGCCTCCGTCTTCAACAGCAACAGCAGCATGTTGCTTTGTCTTCTCAGCCTGAGGGGCTTTGTCAGTGTAGTTTGGTCTGGGTTGTGTTTGGCCCCCATTAGCTTTAGGTGCCTTACACTCCCTAGCAAAGTGACCCATAAGGTTACATTTGTAACACTTAACTTTGCTTTTATCCAGCCCAAACTTACCACTGGTAGCATTGCTTGGAAATCTTCTTCCTGTCCTCTTGTAGAACTTCTTGGCTCTGTGAGTGAGGAGAGCCATCTGCTGAACTATCTCCATGTATTCCAGGTCATCTGGATGGATACAGTCCAGGTCTTCAAGAGTGAAAAGATAATTCCCACAGCTTTCATCTGCAGACACAAAGGCTTGAGAAGAACTTGTCTCTTGGAATGGGCTTCCCTGAGTAAAGTTCTCCCTTGGTGTCTCCGGAAAGGTGATGAAAGGACCCTTTTGTGAGTTGTCAGGGTAGCATATGAGATGATGTTGGGGTTCTATGCTGTCCCTTTCAACCACATGAAGGGCTGAACCCATTTGATTGTTGGAGTTGCCAGATGAACCTTGCATGTTCATCTCCATCTGGTATCCACTGAGAATCCCATACAACTCTGTAAGAGTAAGAGTCTTAAGGTTCTCAGTCCTCTCGATCACCACACAATAGTGTGTCCATTGCCTAGGAAGTGAGGACATGAACTTCCTTACAATGTCCCTGTTCTCAAGAGGAACTCCTCCATCCACTAGGGTATCCACAATCTCAACATACCTGAAGTATTGTTGGGTCATGGTCTCACCTGCTTTGAAGGTGAAATTCTCAAACTGCTGCTTCAGAAGATCTTTCTTGTTCTCCTTGGCTTCAGAGGAGCCTTCATACATCAGCTTCAGTGCATCCCACAGCTGTTTGGCTGTCTTGCACTTCTTAAAACCTCTGTATACAGAGTTTGGGAGAGCAGTCTGAAGAGCAGTCATGGCCTTCTTGTCAATCTCTACTCTTTTTCTATCTTCATCTGAGTAGTTGGCCACATCTTTAGGAATCATACCAGCACCAGTAGCAGAGGGGGTGCTGGGTATGAAAGGTCCATTCTCAACAGATTCCCACATTCTTGAATCAAGAGACCTGATGAAGCCTTCCATCCTCATGCACCAGTTGTCAAAATCATCAAGAGTGATCAGTGGGGATTTGTTCATGGTTCCAGTCTCCATATCAGTCTTTGAGATGGAAGCCATTTGAAGAGTTTAGCTTTTGTGTGTGTGAGGGATCTTAAGATGGTTAGATCTTATATCAAGAGCCTGGAAAGCTCTGATACCAATTGCAGGACCGTTTAAGGGCTTAAACATAATTACAACACAACAACACAATGAGGAGATTAACTAAACTTTAATCAAACAGTGAACTGGGTAACCAAAGGTGATACAAAGAACACAAGTAAAGCAAGAGACAGAACAAGAGAGTATGGGTTTCAAGGAGGCAGTATATTGCTTTCTCAAGTTCTTTTACAAGTGTTACAAAGCATAAAGAAAAGATACAAGAACTTGAAATACTTATACTACAACCTACAGCCGGCTATACTTTGAAAGCCAGCTGGATACAATTGACTAGACACTAACAAAATCAATTGTAGGATCAAAAGGCATATCTGCCTTTTGACCTTGTGACTATGACATGCCATAGCTCAAATCCTTATACATTACAAAAAGGATAAAGTACATAAAGTGGAAAGTTACAGACTCAAGACCTCAATGTACAGTTACCAAAAGCAATGCCCTTTTCACCAACTCATGTAAGTTGGTGACTTTACAGAGATGCAGCGGAAAGGTGCTTTATGGAACAGTACATCAGATAAAGCATGTGTACTAAAAGTCTTCGGAAGAAATCTGTCTTCATAGGTTGAAGCTTCGGAAGACTTTGTCTCTGAAGCTTCGGAAGACTTCATGTTTGGCTTCGGAAGATATTGGTCTTGGCTTCGGAAGATTTTACACTTAGAGTATTTTCTAATGCTTTGTGTAAAACTTCCGAAGCATTCTTCACTTCAGTACTTAGTGCATGTTGCTGAGACACTTAGGCTGTTTTGGGTTGCATCAGACTTCAGGAATCCTTACACAAACCCTCTGTCAGGCCCATCAGTGATTATAGGAATGTATGGTCCTTTCTCTATAGATTTCCAAAGATAGTATCAATGGAATTAAAATGATGTTTTAACATAAGAGACCAATTTTTGAAATCAGCTCTATTTTTAAGTTTTGGAACTTATTTTCAGAATCTTCTGATTTCACCATTCTTATATTTTTGTTGTTTTTCTTAGATTTTGAATTAAGAAAAGAAATGAAAAAGTTTTAGAAAAATTTCTAAAAAAAAATTCTAAGTGTCAAGGGTGATACGTGTAGGATTCTATGTGCCCAAGACACGTAGAATATTGATGCGGTTAGTACATTATGCTCCAAGTCGGGTTATACCCAATAACAAGCTTAGCAAACACCAATTAATATTTAATTGATGATATGATCATGCAATTAAATATTTACACCAATTTAGAAAATGGGTTTTCTAAATAAGTTGCATATGAGAAGGAACAACTTATTAGAATATATGTTCAATAATATTATTTAAAGTGTTATTTAAATAAGTTAGATAACACCAAATAATGATGAGAACTTATAACTTATAAGTTAAATGGTTGATTGTATAACTTATAAGACTTATACATACAATTAAATGGTTAATTGTATGTCTAGTTACAAGGCTAATTTTAATGTGTGTGTGTGTGTATGTTTATTTTAAAGGAGGGAAAGCCTTTTGAATAAGGATTTGGCCGCCCCTCCCCTTGTTTCCTATTGGACCCTTTTGCTTGGTAAACTACACACACATTAACTAGCCTTGTGGACTTCAATTTGCTCATCCAATCTCACCACATGCAATTGACACAAAACACCTTTCTCTCTCTCTCTAATAGCTACGGCCAGGCAGCAGCATTTTGGGAGTTTTAGGAGTGCAATTTTTTGTTTTTGGTGTTCATTCTCCCTAACAAGAGTTGTTTGCTTCAAGGGCTTGGGGTATACAAGCTTGAGGGGTCCATTTCTTGGAGACTTGGCCGATTTTCAGCATCCTGTATCTCTTTTTCTAGCGATTTTCTGTTGCTGAAGGAGGTATCTTGGCAGCCCTTTGTGGTTGTTATATTATGTTGATTTATGCATACATAGCTTGCTCATTCACATATTATGATCCTTTGATTATGGGTTTGTTATATACATAAATATGGTCACTAAAGAACATGTTTTTCAGCTTTATAATCAAGTTTATAAAGTTATCATTCCGCTGCGTTTTCAGAAAGTTTAACGGGTTAAACTATGTTTTGTGTTCTTGCAAACCCTTCAATGGCATCAAGAGCCAGGTTATGTGGATAGCTTGCTTGTTCTTCTCCTTTAAAATTGGTTTTAAAGGATGATTATCAACTCATAATAGGCTGATTTTGGTTGATTCAATAAACCCCATGTCTTTCAAAGTTACATCTTCATGCTTATGATTAAACCTTGAAAGATGGGAATGTCAATTGGTTGATATGTTGTTGTTTGTTTGGACAAACAAACCCTAATTTTCAGTTTATGTTGGCTGAAAATTTGGGGTTTGATGGGGTTTATTTTGTTTGTTGAATGATGTTTATGATTGTTCATATGATAGTGCATAACCTAGCTTGACCTTGTGTTGTTTGGTTTGGATTGAATGTATTTATTTGATTATTTTCATTCAATGGGGTTGTATATTAATTTGTGCTTTGTTTAAAAATATATTTTGTCTATTTATTCATTGGGATGTAATAACAGATTAGGAGTAATTTTCTTTTACTAGAAAATATGTATTAGGATATATATTTTGTAAAAGAAGATGCTCGGGAAGGAAGCACAAGAGGAAGATACAAAGAAAAGGACTTGAAGCATATGGATGCAAGTTCAAGTGGGAGTCTATGTTGATCTCAATTTTGTGTTGTATTCAACCCTTAGGAAAGACCTAATGACCACACTTGTGATGGCAAACAAGTGTGGTCACAATAGTAGCTATGGTTATGCACATTGTGGTTGTTTATATTATGCTTGTTTGATTGTGATTTTATGAATGATTGTATGATATTTGGATATGGTGGACAATCTTAATATAAATGATCTTAACAAGCTAATACAAAATGGTTCTTAATCACTAAGTGTTAATAAATGGTTATTAAAAGGATTAATGATTTCGTAATAAAATGGGTTTTATTAAAAGGACCATAGGGTATCTTGTATTTGAAAGCATGCAAATACAAGTACATAGAGTTTTCTAACTAGAATTATGAAATCTCTAAACTTTTGACAAACAAGTTTAACACCGTCCTTTTGCACAACACTTGAGTCATTTGGAAACTCTTAATGGGATAAAGGTCACCTAACCATTTAGGTGGGTAAACTCACACCTGTGTGCAAGTAGGATAACTTGATTTGCAAACCATGTTAAATGGATCACCTAAATATGGTTTCCAAATGGTGTTGATGGGATTAACATGCTGACTTTACATATGATGTTTAAAGTCGATCCCATACCTCTAGAAGTTGCAAATGGTTGCAACCGTCAATCGTTGACCACCTTATTAATTTAAATCGTGGGATAAAGGTCACCTAACCACAATTTAAACGTAATGTTGGGTTCTAGATTTTAATATAAAAATGACCTTAAAAGGCATTAATTATTAAAAATAGCAATATCGAATATACTAAATAGATCTTTGTTAAATTTTGTAGATGGCCACCAGTAATGACAATCATGATAACTCATCCGCGTCCACCCAATCATTACGAGCGATCCTCCAAAAGGAACGTCTAAATCATAATAATTTCATTGATTGGTATCGAAACTTGAGAATCGTTCTCAAGCAAGAGAGAAGATCATATGTTTTAGACGACCCTATCCCCGATCAGCCTACTGAGGATGATGAGGAGGCCTACAACGATTGGCTGAAGTACACTGAGGACTCCGTCCAAGTGTCTTGTCTCATGCTAGCGAGCATGACTCCGGATCTCCAAAAGGAGTATGAACATCACGGAGCTTATGACATGATAACCCAGCTGAAGGAAACGTTCCAACAGCAAGCAAGGGTTGAGCGCTTCGAAACAGTTCGAGCACTCCATGCATGTCGTATGGACGACAACCAATCTGTTTCATCTTATGTACTTAAGATGAAAAGTCATATTGACCGCCTTGAGAGGCTTAATTGTCCCGTCTCGAAGGAATTGGCCATGGATTTGATCCTTAATGGCCTTACCAAGAAGTTCGAGACATTTGTGTTGAATTACAACATGAATGCATGGGACAAGAGCATTGGTGAGCTTCACTCAATGCTTAAGACGGCCGAGGCGGCCATGGGTAAAAGGGTTTTACCCGTTCTCACCATCAATGAAGGTGGGAACAAGAAAAGGCCTCATCCCGCACCCTAGGCAAAGGTTGCCAAGGGTAAAGGACCCGTATGGGGAAAAGGGAAAGGGGTGGCAAGGGTGCCACCCAAACCACAAGAGAAGAAGCAAAAGGTTGCTACCAATGACCCATGCTTCAAGTGTGGGGAGATTGGACATTAGGCAAGAAATGTCCTGTCCATCTCCAAGAGTTGAAAGCAAAGAGGGATGCCGGGCAGACCTCAGGTACAATATACATGATTCATATTGATCTTAATGTTACATCTTCTAACACATGGGTATTAGATACCGGATATGGAACTCATATTTGCAATTTGTTGCAGGGGTTCAAAAGAAGTAGGGACTTCAATCAAGGGGATGTTAGTCTCTTCATGGGCAATGGAACCAAAGTCCAAGTTGAAGCTGGTGGGGACTACATCCTAAAACTTCCAAGTGGCTTGGATGTTATTTTGAAGAATGTTTTGTATGCTCCTAGTCTGACTAGGAACATTATTTCTGTATCCCAATTAAGACATTATGATTATGTATTATCTTTTATTGAAAATGATATTCATGTTTCTTTAAATGATATGTTCTATTTTAAAGCAATTCCCATTAATGGTATTTATGAATTGGTTCATGAAAATGCTTTAAATAGTTCATTGTACCATACTAACACCAAGAAACTCAAGTTGGATTTGAATGATACCTATCTTTGGCATTGTCGTCTTGGTCATATAAACAAGAAACGTATACAAACACTTCAAAAGAATGGTCTTTTAAAAACGAATGAATGTGATTCATTTGATGTATGTGAATCTTGTTTACAAGGTAAAATGACTAAGGCACCCTTTAGTGGAACTAACGAAAGGGCAAAAGATTTATTAGGAATCATACATTCGGATGTATGTGGTCCTTTTAAGCCAATGACTAGGAATGGTGAAAGATACTTCATTACCTTTACCGACGATTATAGTCGCTATGGGTATGTGTACTTATTAAGGCACAAAGATGAAGCTTTTGAAATGTTCAAAATCTTCAAGAATGAAGTGGAAAATCAACTCAACAAGTCAATTAAAATTCTCCGTACCGATAGAGGAGGTGAATACCTAAGTGATGCTTTTCAAGGTCATCTTAGGAGTTGTGGGATTGTCTCACAACTCACTCCACCTGGAACACCACAACACAATGGTGTGTCTGAGAGGAGGAATCGAACCTTATTGGATATGGTCCGATCTATGATGACTAGAAGCACATTACCTCTATCATTTTGGGGTTTCGCTTTGCTCTCCGCGGCCCGTATTCTAAATATGGCCCCAACCAAAAAGGTGGAAAGGACACCTTTTGAGATATGGCATGGAAGAGTTCCATCCCTATCATACTTAAGAATCTGGGGTTGTGAGGCTTACGTTAAGACTCCCACCCCAAACAAATTGGAAGTCAGATCCACCAAGTGTATCTTTATTGGATATCCTAGAGATTCTATGGGATATTATTTCTATGATCCACTGGAACAAAAGGTGTTTGTTGCCAGAAAGGGTGAGTTCTTTGAAGCAAAGTTCCTTATGGAAGGAACTAGCAGTAGAATAGTGGATCTTGAGGAGGATCAAGAACCACAACCTGATGCACGTTTGGTTGAAACTAGCATTCAACATGAGGATGTTGAGGATGATCAAATGGTTGATCAATACACACAAAACGTTCACAGAAGTGCTAGAACTAGTAATCCACCTGAAAGATACGGATTTTTCATGGATGGATGCTATGTGGTAGATTCAGATGAACCAACCACATACCATGATGCAGTGTCCAATTTGGATTGTGACAAATGGCTTGAGGCCATGAACGTTGAGATGCAATCCATGTATGACAATCAAGTTTGGGAACTTGTTGTACCACCTCTTAATTCCAAGGTAGTTGGAAGTAAGTGGGTTTTCAAGAAGAAAACCGATATGCATGGAAACTTGGATACTTATAAAGCTAGACTTGTAGCAAAGGGTTTCACTCAAACTCAAGGGGTTGATTATGATGAAACCTTCTCACCTGTTGCGATGCTAAAGTCTATAAGGATATTGTTTGCCATAGCTGCTCATTATGATTATGAGATTTGGCAAATGGATGTCAAAATAGCTTTCCTAAATGTATATCTTGAGGAAGATGTCTATATGGTTCAGCCTGGAGGTTTTGTCGATCCAAAACATCCTAATAAAGTATGCAAGTTAAAGAAATCAATCTATGGATTGAAACAAGCATCTAGAAGCTGGAATCATCGTTTTGATGAGAAGGTAAAGAAATTTGGCTTCATCAAAAACGCTGATGAGGCTTGTGTGTATAAGAAGGCTAGTGGGAGCACAATAACTTTCCTGGTATTATATGTTGATGACATACTACTATTTGGAAATGACATTCCAACACTTGAAGGTGTAAAAACCTGGCTTGGAAGTTGTTTTTCCATTAAGGATCTTGGAGAAGCCGCCTATATTCTGGGAATAAAGATCTATAGGGATAGATCAAGGCGGTTGATTGGTTTGAATCAAAGTGCATACATTGATAAGATCTTGAAAAGGTTCAAGATGGAGAACTCTAAGAAAGGTACCGTACCTATTCAAAGAGGAACGATATTGAGTACGACTCAATGTCCTAGCTCAAAGGATGAGCAAGATAAAATGAAGGCAATCCCATACGCATCTGCTATTGGATCCATCATGTATGCAATGATATGCACTCGACCGGACGTGTCATGCGCCTTAAGCATGACAAGTCGTTACCAGCAAAATCCTGGAAACAGTCATTGGATGGCTGTTAAGAACATACTAATTACCTAAGGAGGACAAGAGATATGTTCCTAATCTATGGATCTGGTGATGAGGAACTCGTTGTAAAAGGTTACACGAATGCGAGTTTCCAAACCGATCTTGATGATTCTCGGTCACAATCGGGATATATCTTCATTCTGAATGGAGGAGCGGTCTCATGGAAGAGCTCCAAACAGGATGTGGTGGCTCTATCAACTACAGAATCAGAATATGTCGCCGCCTCATTGGCAGCTCAAGAAGCTGCATGGTTGAAGAAATTCATTGTCGATCTAGGGGTTGTCCCTTCCATTCAGGACCCCCTAGATATCTTTTGTGATGACGAGGGTGTGATTGCTCAAATCAAGGAACCTCATGCTCATCAAAAGACTAGGCACATTGAGCGGAGATTCAACTACATACGAGATGATGTTGAAAAGGGAAAGATATGTATTCGCAAGGTTCACACAGATCAAAACATTGCGGATCCTCTCACGAAGCTCCTTGAAAAAGCAAAGCATGAAGGTCATACTTGTGCCATGGGACTTCGATATTCTAGTGATTGGAATTGATCTGTAAATTTTGTATTTGGATATATGGAACTCTTTATTATTTGAATAAAATTGTTTGGTTATAATGTTTCAATTAATGTTCCAATTTAGCATGTTTAATCCATGAGTAAATTAATTACTCTAAATGTCCGTAGTCGTTCATACTTGTGGGAACAAGTGTGAGAGTAAGATTATTATGAACTTGGATTGGTTGATATTCATAAGGATGAATATAGAGCAATGGGTTGCTACCAAGGTTCGTAGATATTTGTGGGATACAAATATTGGACTAACCCGCATCTCAAATTTTACTACATGGAGTCTCATTGATTGATCATAAGTAATTTTGAGTAAAGGCGAATATCATTTGGTATCCTCCGACCTGAGATACATATTGGGTTTTGATATTCACCAAATGTTATACCTTGAGTTTGTTTTTCACTGTTTTGAAATAGTGGACAGCACATAAGGGTATGTTCAGGTATGACACGAGGTGTTTGTGAGAAACGTATGTAGTCAAGATGGAATTTGTTCCTCTTATTCGTTGAGAGTTAGATGTCTAAGGCCTGATAAGTTAAATCAACAAGGAATGATCATTCTGTGTTCTTGGATTTAACATGACATCTATAACAAAAGGATAGATGATTGATTCACCTAAATCATTTCAAGTAGGATACTTGAATGGGATAATGTTATGGAATGGCTATAAGTCATGCGTATTAAGGGTAGTAAACCGTTGTTAGGCGGTATTTACTGCTTGCATCAATCTTCTATGAATCTTGGGCAAGTGGGAGATTGTAGGATTCTATGTGCCCAAGACACGTAGAATATTGATGCGGTTAGTACGTTATGATCCAAGTCGGGTTATACCCAATAACAAGCTTAGCAAACACCAATTAATATTTAATTGATGATATGATCATGCAATTAAATATTTACACCAATTTAGAAAATGGGTTTTCTAAATAAGTTGCATATGAGAAGGAACAACTTATTAGAATATTTGTTCAATAATATTATTTAAAGTGTTATTTAAATAAGTTAGATAACACCAAATAATGATGAGAACTTATAACTTATAAGTTAAATGGTTGATTGTATAACTTATAAGACTTACTAGCCTAACCACCCGTGTGTTACACGGGTGAAAAAAAATTAAATACAAAATACAGTAAATTACATGTATGGCCCTTATATTATGTTAAAATTTTGGATTTATTTCTTATAGTCTTAATATGATCCCTAATATTTTTTTAATCTATAGTCTCAAGTTCTGTTAGTTAATAATTGATAATGTTAAAAGTTATAAAAATGACATTTTGCCCGCATCGAGCATCCATTTAATTTATGTTTTAAACTGTGGTATTATTTTTATTAAAGAAAGTTGTATATTCTTGTTTTTTCAAAGTTTTTAAAACTTTTAATATTTTTATTATTCATTATTAATATGTTTATTATATAATAAAATACGTTTTAAATACATTAATATACTTTCATAATAACATATTTTTATAAAAATGTTTACTTTTTAACATGTTTAAACTGTCTGTTTTCTAAATGTTGTTTTTAAATCCGTTTAATATTTAAAACGTTTTTAAAGCTCTTTGGTTTTCTAAAGTTTTTTCGTACGACATTTATTTTTTTAAGCATCTTTAAATAACAATCACTTTTCTAAACATATTTTTTCTAAAACAATTCATTTTCGAATGATATTTTTAGTATTTTTTTAAAACGTTCAATAAACAAATAGTTTTAAAAATAATATTTAGAAAATGAATAATTATAAAAATTACATTTATAAAAACCGAATGGCTTTAAGAAAGAAGATAATGCTTTTAAAAATTACCTTTAAAAAATAATTTTTTTAAGAGAGGCATCTAAAACATCAAAAGTTTTACAAAAACATTTAAAAATCTGAACATTCTAAAAATGATATTTTAAAATTATTTTTTATTTATATAAAAAGTAAATTACATTGATAATCTTTGTAGGGAAAATAGTTATTTAGAAAAACTTAACATTACTAACTGAACTAACAGAATAAGAATCATTAATGAAAGATAAATATAACATAAGAGATTATATTTGAAAATTTTAACAATTTAAGGATCAAATTCAAAATTTTGACCAAATTACATAAACCATCCATGTGATTTACTCTTTAAAATAAATAGAAACATAAATCATCAGTTATTATGAATAAGTCTGTAATATATACGCATATGAATGCCGATTAAATAAATATATTTTACATGATAGTTAACTAAAAGAATTAAATAAATAAAGAAACAATATTAATGTTTATAAATATCTAAAAACTTTTTTGTATACAAAATTTTTACCAGAATTAATCAATTACTTCACAAACTTAAGAAATCATCTTTTTCAATATCCTCATGTATTGTAGTGTCATGTAATTAAAAATATAAAAAATTAAAGATGTACATCAGATATGTTTTATATGATAATTATTAAAAAAATAAGATAACTGTTCAATTAGTTGAATACTACATTCTCCTCAACCACAATAAATTCAAGAGAGTAAGTTTTTATCGGATTAATATACATTGGCTGTCTCCATAAACAAATCACAACGTGATATGTCAAGATCCTTAAAAAAAGTTACTTCTAATACTAATGATGTCCTGTGGAGAAGTAACTTGATGGTTTATTCAATATTGTATAAACCAGTATACATAAATAAAAAATGAACAAAGTGAAAGTTATGGTTGCAGGATAAAAAAATATTAGTAATAAGGTTTATCATTAAAACTTCTTTTTTTAAATACAAGTATACGTAATATTGTAATTGAATACATTACGAAATTAGTCGAATATAATGAGTGTGTGAATAATTGAGAAGTAAGATAAGTTCTTCATGCAAAATACCCGGACTCTTTGATCATAAGAGAAGTTGTTACATATATTTCTGAAATATCTTTGATAGTGGAAGAACAGTAAATAAAAAAAAATTTTGTATATATAATAAAATAATAATATTATGTTATATAATGCAAACAAATATAATACAACATTATTAAAATACAGAAGATTTTCAAAATTTGAAATAATTAACACAAAATACTTGAATTAATTATTATGATTACCATTTAATATTTGTGAACTATATATGCTTCATTTGAGTATTAAAATTGTTAGTTTTAAATTTCAAATTTCAACTATTTTAGTTAGTTATTTATAAAAAAAATTCGAATTTAATTGTAGATTGAATTTTAAATTTAAAGTTTCTAAATTTATGTTTCAGTTATTAACTTTTAGAATCTAATTTTAGAATGTTGTTTAATTACAAATTAAATATCATTTAAACATTTCCTTTCAAAAACCATATTGTTAATAAAACGCCACGTGGCAATGGAATGATGTAAAAATGCCATGTGGCAGTGCATTAGCTAAAATCTTGCCATGTGGCCCAACCTCCTTTCATTTATTATATATTGAGATACATACAATTAAATGGTTAATTGTATGTCTAGTTACAAGGCTAATTTTAATGTGTGTGTATGTTTATTTTAAAGGAGGGAAAGCCTTTTGAATAAGGATTTGGCCGCCCCTCCCCTTGTTTCCTATTGGACCCTTTTGCTTGGTAAACTACACACACATTAACTAGCCTTGTGGACTTCAATTTGCTCATCCAATATCACCACATGCAATTGACACAAAACACCTTTCTCTCTCTCTCTCTCTAATAGCTACGGCCAGGCAGCAGCATTTTGGGAGTTTTAAGAGTGCAATTTTGTGTTTTTGGTGTTCATTCTCCCTAACAAGAGTTGTTTGCTTCAAGGGCTTGGGGTATACAAGCTTGAGGGGTCCTATTCTTGGAGCCTTGGCCGATTTTCAGCAACCTATATCTCTTTTTCTGGCGATTTTCTGCTGCTGAAGGAGGTATCTTGGCAGCCCTTTGTGGTTGTTATATTATGTTGATTTATGCATACATAGCTTGCTCATTCACATATTATGATCCTTTGATTATGGGTTTATTATATACATAAATATGGTCACTAAAGAACATGTTTTTCAGCTTTATAATCAAGTTTATAAAGTTATCATTCCGCTGCGTTTTCAGAAAGTTTAACGGGTTAAACTATGTTTTGTGTTCTTGCAAACCCTTCAATACGCCTGAACAGTGATTAAACTCCCAAACAGTTAATGCGTCTAAGTTGAGAGACGTCTAAGGGAATGCCTTAGAAAAATTTTCCAAAACGCCCAAGTTTATGCGTCTGAACAGTTGTAAAACGCCTGAACAGTTGAAATGCGCCTACACAGTTGTAAAGCTCTCAACAATCAAACGTCTAAACAGTTCTAATACGCCTCAATAAAGATGATACGTCTAGCCTTTTTCTCTTCAATAGTAGTCAACCGTCTGAACTGAAAACGTCTACACAGTGTTAATGCGACTAAACAGTAGTCAAACGCCTAACACTAAGACAATTTTTCAGCAAATCTCAACTCTAATGCGCCACATTCATCATGTTCATATGAATGTAACTAACTCAAATCCTGAAATTCTTCAAAAGTTGATGAATTGGATTGAAACTTTCCAATTAGACATGTTTTATACTGATAATCATTCTTCTAACATCAATTTCTTTCAATATCAATAACAAATCAACCAATATTGTGATTTGAAGTCCGAAAAATAGTGACCTTTTCGAACACAAATTCAACAAATTATCTCCAATTTGATGAGTTTAACTGCTAATTATGGTTCAAATCATGTTTCTGATGATGAAACACATCTGAAATCCATAAATTTTCAATTGAATTGTCTATCAATCACAGATTCAGTGAATTTTTGAGTTTGAAAGTTCGACAAACCTCAAAAATCACTCACCAACAGCTTACCAACAGCTCTGATACCATTTAATAGGATCAAATGTACCAATCTGTGATGATGTATGAACACAATTCAATGAAATACAAACAAAGTAATCGAATCAAGCAAGATATCAACAAAATTCCCGGTTTCATTAATATCAAGCAAGGACAAATTACAAAGTAAGTAAGCAGTTTCGTCTCCCTTAACTGCTACAAGTCTAAGCTATTTATAATGAAACACAAGGAACTAACAAAATTACAAAACTAGTCCCTATATTATTACAAATAGTAAAAAGACACCTAAAGACAACATGTTAATCTTTCTAGAGCACTAACAGTTATGGACATTTCTCCAGAGAATGCAAAGCTCCAAGGAATAATAGAGGAAATGCTCAATCAAGTTCTAGCAATCAAAGGTTTCAACCAGCTCAGAAGACTTTTCAAAAGCCTTATCAAAGTCTTCCTATGCCTGAGCTTAAAGATGAAACAAAATCATCTGATGAAACCAAGAAAGCTTTAGTAGTCAGCATTAAAGATGGTTATGATTGGAGTGCATATGCTGAACAGTTTACTAATGATTTAACATCAAGTTTATCTCTTGTTGCAGAAATCCAGGGAGAAGATTGGTTAGAAAATAATGATCCAAAGGTGGAAGGTGAGAATGAAGAAGATGACTATGATTGGAGTGACAAATCTGATCCTAAGGAGGATACATAAGAAGTAGCTCTAATGGCACAGTCTGATCAACCTAAGGTTGACACTTCATCTTCAAAATCTCCTTATCTCCAAAATTCCCTGAAATCCCATCTGAAGTGAGAGAAAAACTCTGCACAAAATCATTCTATGAACATGTTGAATACTATAGAAACTACTCATATAAAATCTATGAGAAACTAAAACAAGAAGAGTCAATGCATAACAAACTAAAATCTGATCATAAAACAGCAGATCAAAAGATTATTTCTCTTTAAACTTCATGGAACAAAACACTAAAAGAATTAGAAATTGTTTCTAAACAATTGGAAGAGATGACCAAAAATCTTGAACAGGAGAAGATAGCACATGCTACTACTCAAATGGATCTTGTTAAAGTAAAAAGTTCAAAAATGATTGTAGAAAAACTGGTATGTGAGAGAAAAGATAAACAGAAAACAGGGTTAGGTTTCACTCATGAACCTATGCCTGAATCTATTACAAACACTTTACCAGAGAACTTTAATACACATGATCATTCTCATGAGAATAAAGCTAAACTTAAAGCTTTTCTTGTCAAAAACAAGAATTTAGAAGAAGAAAAGGAAAATGTACAAGTTTTTGTTGAAAATGATCAAGAAAAGATTAAAAATGATCATCCAATCAAGATAAAATCTTATGAACCAAAACAAACAAAACAAAACACTTCTGATCAAATTCATTTTGTATTAGAAGAAGTGAAAGTTCAAAGAAAAGATAAAGATAAACAACATGTAGGAACATTAGAAGATTCAAACACTATTAATCTAAAACAAGTTCAATCTGAAAAGGATTCTTCTTCTGACGATGTTCAATCTGGAAGTAAACCAAGTTCTTCTAAGTCAAAGAATCAAAGAAGAAGAAAGAAATCATCAAAAACAAAATCTGAACAAAACAAAAATTCAGAAAAGTTGATCAAAGCATCAAATCAGGAAACAAAACTTAAACCGATAAAATTTGTGTCAGCTGGTTTGTTAAATAGGAATTCTCTTCAAAACAACAAGGTAAATACTATGAACAAATCTCACTCTGATCTGATATCAAGTTCAGATTCTAAGACTTTCGCTATAGCAAAAAGATTTGTTTCTAATGAATTCAAGAAGGAAGTTCATGTTTAACAAATGCAAAATAATTTGGCATAAAATCAAAATGTGAAAAATGAAAAACAACAGTTTAACTATTTGACACCAAAATCAAATATAGTGTCAATGTCAAAAGTTAATAAACAGTTGTTTTTAACTTCACAAAAGTACTGTGAAATATGTGATATGAAAAATCACAATACTGCTGAGTGCTATTTCAACAAGTAATGTCACATATGTGACATGAGAAATCATTCCACAGCAGATTGTTATTTTAACAAATACTGTACTTATTGTAATGAGAAGACTCATAATACTGCAAATTGTTATTTTAGAAAGAGATCACATACTAGAGGATTTGCAAATTCAAACATTAGCAAAGGTTATGTTAATCCTCAATATATGAGAAATCAAACTGATGGATTTAAAAAATTAACTAATCAACCTTCTTTAGGTTTGAGATCTTTTCAAAAGAACAATTATGTGAGATCTAAACAAAATGTGCAAGAACAATTCATTCCAAGATCTGTAAGAATGACTAATAAAAAAGTTAGTCATCAATACATGTGAAAAATTGATCAATCAAATGGTATGAATGTTTTCAAAAATAACTCAAACAATTTTCAAAACAATTTTTGAAACAAGATTGGTAAATTCATCAAGAATAAACCTGATTTGAATAATTTTCATTACAAACAATTTACCTTTGTTGATAAATTTGGAAAACCCAAGACCATCTTGGCTTGGGTGGTTATCTCAACTTAATTTTCTTGTTGTGCAAGTACGCCCAAGAAGACCACTTAATACATGGTATGTGGATAGTGGGTGTAGCCGTCATATGACAGGCAATCCTGCCTTGTTACAAGATTTTAAGTTACAGGATGGAACACACGTCGCCTTTGGTGGTGATGCAGGAGGAAAAATAACAGGAGAAGGAACAATATTAAATGGGATAATAAGCTTTGACAAAGTCAAATTTTGTTCATAGTTGAACTTTAATCTTTTAAGTGTATCCCAAATATGTGATAAATCATACTCTGTTCTATTTGATGATTCATTCTGTTATGTTTTGAAGCTAGGATTTCAGATAAGCAAAGATTGGGTAATTGTTACAGCTTAAAGGGATAGAGATGTATACAAGCTGGATATGTCTCAAGTTGATCCTTTAACTGAAACAACATGCCTAATTGCTAAAGCATCAAATGATCAAAGCCAGCTTTGGCATAGACGTCTCGGGCATCAAATTTCAAGAATATGAACAAGCTTGTATCAGGAAATCATGTCATTGGACTTCCATCTAAGAAGTTTGCAACGACTTATTACTGCTCAGCATGTTTGATGGGAAAGCAACACAGAGCGTCTTATAAGACCAAGCTCATAAACTCAACTTCCAAACCTCTTCAAATGTTGCATATGGACCTTTTTGGACCAACAAATGTCAAGAGTATTAGTAGAAAATCATATTGTTTAGTTATCATTGATGACTATACAAGATTTTCATGGGTTTTCTTTTTGTATGCTAAATCTGAAACGGCTGATTTACTGAAAGAATTTATCATTAAAGTTGAAAATCAATTAGAAAATAAAGGGAAAATAATAAGAAGTGATAATGGAACGGAATTCAAAAATGCTAACATTGAAATGTTTTGTGCACCAAAAGGGATAGCTCATCAGTTCAGTGCTCCCAGAACTCCTCAACAAAATGGAGTTGCTGAAAGGAAGAATAGAACACTTCATGAAGCTGCTCGTTCTATGTTAGTTGATGCAAAAATTCCTATCACTTTTTGGGATGAAGCTATACCAACAACGTGTTTTGTTCAGAACAGAATCTTAATTGTGAAAGATAAAATGAAAACTCCTTATGAGTTAATGTTTGGCAGGAAACCGAACATAAACTTTCTAAAATCATTTGGTTGTCCTGTTATGATTCTTAATTCAAAAGATCAGTTAGGAAAATTTGAATCAAAATTTGATAATGAATTTTTCGTTGGATATTCATCTGTTTCAAAAGCCTATCGAGTGTACAACTCTAGGACAAATATAATCCTTGAAACATTTAACGTTAAATTTCTGGAAAATTCTTTTCCATCAGTTTCAAATGGTTCTGCCTGGTTATTTGATTTAGATTCATTATCAAACTCTCTTCAATCTAACTTGTTTAATCAATCAAATTGTCTTGATTCAACAGGTAAGAAGAACTCTAGGGGAGATCTTGGATCTTTCAGTGAGGATTCAGATTCTGACGACCCAGATGATTCTAGCTCAGACTACCCATTTTTATCATTTGTCAAGGACTCAACAATATGATTTAATGAAAATAATAATAATAATACAGCTTCAGATTATTCAGTCTCTTTTGATCAGAAAGGATCACAACCATTTCCTAATGATGGTAATGAGTTTGTGCAACCTGAGTCTTGAACATCATCCATCTCTGTTGATGCAGTTGATACTGGTAACTTTGATTACTTTATTAACTCACCAACTCAAGTTCCAAACTTCAATCCACATTCTTCTAATTTGTTACATCAGCTTTCCAACTTAAACCAAACAAATTCGGATGTTAATATTCAATGTGATGAGATTCCAACATCTCGTATTCACAAGAATCATCCAATTTCTCAAATTATTGGTCCATTGAATGAGAGAACAACAAGGAGTAAATCAGAACAAGCAAACTTATGCATATACTCTTGTTTTCTTTCTCAAATTGTTCCTAAAAATGTTACCGAAGCATTAAAGGACAATGGCTGGATAGAAGCCATGCAAGAAGAATTACTTCAATTTCGTAAACAAAAAGTGTGGAATTTAGTGGATTTACCTGAAGGAGAAAATGCTATAGGCACGAAATTTTTGTTTAGAAATAAGATGATGATCGTGGTGTAGTAATAAGGAACAAAGCGAGACTTGTTGCACAAGGGTACACACAGGAAGAAGGGATAGATTATGATGAAGTGTTTGCACCAGTTGCAAGACTTGAATCCATTCGAGTTTTCTTGGCTTATGCTTCATTCATGAAATTTAAGGTGTATCAAATGGATGTAAAGGGTGCATTTCTATATGGTCCTATCACTGACGATGTGTTTGTGAAGCAACCTCCGGGCTTTGAGGATGCGGAATTTCCACATCGAGTATATAAGCTGAGTAAAGCTTTATATAGACTTCATCAAGCCCCTAGAATTTGGTATGAGACATTATCACAACACTTAATAAAACATGGATACACAAGAGGGAAAATTGATCCAACTTTATTCATAAAGAAGGATAATGATGATCTCTTATGTGTACAAGTGTACGTCGATGATATCATATTTGGTTCTACCAGTCCAAAATTGTGTAATGAATTTGAAGAAATCATGAAATCTCGGTTCCAAATGAGTTCTATGGGAGAGATTAACTTTTTCCTTGGACTTCACGTCAAGCAAACTGATGATGGAATTTTTATCAATCAAGAGAAGTTTGTTGACAAGCTCTTGAAGAAATTTAAGTTGCAAGATTGTCAGTCCATACGAACTCCAGCAGATGTTAACACCAAGATTGAACCTGATCCAAAAGGAAAATCTATTGACCAAACGTTATACAGATCAATGATTGGTTCTTTTATGTATCTTACTGCATCTAGACCAGACATTATGTATGCAGTTTGTGTTTGTGCCAGGTATCAATCAGACCCGAAAGAATCTCACTTAATTGATGTCAAAAGGATATTCAGGTATCTTAAAGGTAAACCAGCTTTAGGGCTTTGGTATCCTTACAAGGGTAACTTTGAACTACATGGATACACAAATAGTGATTATGGTGGATGTTGTCAAGATAGAAAATCTACTTCGGGTGGGTGTCAATTTCTTGGTCTCTGATTATTCTCGTGGCATTGTAAGAAACAAACAAATGTCTCTGTTTCAACTGCAGAAGCTGAGTACATTGCTGCATCAGCAGGATGTTCTCAAATCCTCTGGTTGCAAAATCGACTACTGGATTATAGGTTCAATTTTCTTAAAACACCTATTTACAATGATAACACTGCTGCTATGTTCATTACCGCTAATCCTGTTCAACATTCAAAAACAAAACATATCGAAATTTGATATCATTTTCTCAGAGATAACTCTGAAAAAGGATTAATCATATTGATTCAAATTGCAACGGAAAAACATTTGCGGATCTATTTACTAAAGCCTTCCTACCAGGACGGTTTGAGTATTTAGTGGAGTCAATGGTCTTATTAATCATATGTGAACTCTTTAAATCAAAAGATCATCATAAGTGATCCTCTCAATGTTAATTGCCTGTTTGTATTTTGTGTGTGTGTGTGTGTTTTTTAAGAAAAACCAAATACAAAAGTATAAATCAAAACTCCAAAAAATAGAGTCTTTTTCTAATTGTTAGTTTATTTTTAGAAAAGAATCTGTTTATGCAATATGTGAGAAATGATATTACATTAGTGAGATCAGTTGCATATTTCACTCATTAATAAAGTTTGACATGATCAGATATGATGTGTAGACAATATCATGCTACTATACTGAAAAAGTAAATTCTTGTGATTACACTAAATCTTTATGCTTGTGTGTATTCATCTGAGTACTTTTGAGATGTATTGGCTTATCAGATTGATTGCTTGTTAAGTTACACCAATAACACTTGATGATTAATCATGAGATCTGTTACAAGCATCATATCACTTCTTTGTTACGAGTCATCATAGACCTGAAGTGCTGAGATATCCTTTGTTGTAAGTCATTACAGACCTGGATTTTCTCTTTAATGCAAAAGATGCCAATGTGCACAATCTATTCAAATGGATAGTTAGAGCTGATCAAATGGTTATCCATGATCATTCTCTATTAATTTAAGTAACATGAACTCTGGTTATACATATGTTTCAGGTAATAAGTTGAGTATGTGTTCTTTCTTGCATGTCTTGATGATTGTTGAGCTCTGTAAGTCTCTGTATGATTTATATCATGTCATATCTAAATATACCCTAATCAATCCAAGAATTGAAAAAGTAAGTGAGTTGATAATTTGTCAAAAACACTCATTTTCTGTCCTTAGATCTTGTGTCTCCTTTGCTGTGATATCACTGACCTGGAACACACTTGATCAGGATTTATTCATTGTCTATGACTATTCATATTTTTTTTCTTTAATGTGCTGATCTTCATTGATATGATCTCACTGCTGACTTTAATTCTTTTGTTTATATTAGATTTTGATTCTGCTTTCATTTTGATTTTATGCATGTTTTCTGTGTGAAGGCAATGTATCAATGAGATGTGTGATCTTATTATGTTACCTTAGGAAACTTATAAATTGTTCAAACTTAAAAGTTTAGGGGGAGTAATAAATGGAAGAGTTTTTCTCAGAAAATCAAAATCAATGTTAAAATGTCGAATTGAAAGGATGATGCTATATGTTCAAAGTGTATTTGAGTTTGATAATGTAACTTTTGAAAATGATAATATGAACATATATAAATTTACAAGTGGAAATGCTTCTTTTAAAAGTTGAAAAATAGATATTTGATTTTTGTTTTGAGACTAAAATGAAGGGAAAGATAAATTTAAAAAAAAAGTTAAACAACAAGTGAAGATTTAAAATTGTTAAAAATTAAAATTGAGTGTGCAAAATGTAAAAAGTTAAAATTTGGGGGACTAAAAGGTAAATTTTAGGAAATTCAAAAATATGCTTAAAATGTTTAAAGATTAGTATGAAATATTACTAATATGTTTAAACAGTGTGCAGGTGAAGAATTTGAAAACCATAAGTATAAGACTCATGAAGTCAACTCAAAGTCAACTCATGCGCCTAAATAGTGTTCATACGTCTAAATAGGAGCATGATGAACTTTCAGGAATTATACAAGTGTTTGGGCGTTTTTCATATTCCCATGCGTCTAAACAATTGCAATAAGTCCATGAGTTTAACCAAGTGTTTGGGCGTTTTACACAAACCCATGCGCCTAAACAGTGATAATGAGTCTGATTTTAACCAAGTGTTGGACGTTTTATATGTCTCATGCGTCTACACAGTGTTGAAATGTCTCGAGTTACAAATGTTAGTCATTTCAGGAACTTCATGCAGCTGAACAGTGCAAATGCGCCTGAACAGTGCAAAAGCGCCTAAATAGTGCTTATGCGTCTGTACAGTGCTCATGCGACTGAACAGATCTCATGTGTCTGAGTCAATACGACTAAACAGTGCTCATACGCCTCATTATTTTGTGAATTTTAGGATTTCATACGCACATTCTTCAAACAAGATGTGATCAAGAAGACAAAGAGTACTTTGCTACATTAAAGAAGATTAAAAAGCTTAAAGGATTACAATCTGAAGAAGAACATTTCATGATAGAAATTTGTGATAAGTATTTTGAAAAAGTCACAACTCCTGGTTTAAAGGTGATTGATGGTAATCAGAAGTCAAAGCCAATTCTCAGATGGTTCTATAACACTGAGACTTTTGAGCCTAAACTGGTCCGAAATCTCGAACAATGGGATGAGGATATGATTACATTATTTGGTGCTTTTGAACTGAAACTATTGCATCCAAGTTATATATCATTTTTATTTGTGCAAAAGTTTGAAAAAGTATCTCCAGAGATTGCAGAGCAAGATAAGAAGTATTTTCTTTCTATCATCAATGTGATGAATGCTGCAATGGAAAGAATATCATTAAGGAAAGCTCTTGCATATGCAAACATTGTTAAGAAGGATATCAAAGACATTGAGTTCATGAGAATTTCAAAGCAAAGATAAAGATAAACAACAGGTAGGAACATCAGAAGATTCAAACACTATTAATCTAAAACAAGTTCAATCTGAAAAGGAATCTTCTTCTAACGATGTTCAATCTGGAAGTTGTTGATACATGTATGTCCCTAGATCAGGATTTGAATGTAATAGATCTTGTTTGTCTGATTATGATGTAATGTTTGAAATGATTAATGAAATGATATTGATTGTTTGTGATTGACAATGTTTAATATTTCATTAATGAGTCGATGATGAATTGGTTAATTAGATTTGTGGTTGGTTGAAGGGTTACACTTAATGTTATATTAATTAATACATTCAAACTTAACACAATGAAGTTCTCATGCGAATGGCCCATGCGAATGGACCACACGCATGAATAACTTCATACGATTGACTCAGTCGCACGACTGAACCAGGAGACTGGATCAGTCGTATGATTGTAACATAAGATTGGCTCAGTCGCACGACTAAACACTCAGTCGTGCGGATGAATCAACCGCATGGTTCAATCGCACGACTGAACCATACTTATGGTCCAGTCGCACGAATGAACAATACTAACCTATAAATACAACCCAATTCGTGGAAAAACGTAAGCATTCATTCTATTTCGACTCCAGACGTACCCTAGCCGTCCAGAAGCCTCCCAATTCGTTCTCCAAGTTCATAGAACACATTAGATTGATTCTCAATCGATTCTTAACGTTAGATTCAATACTTTATTGATTCTTCGTGTGTTCTAACTGATTGGATCGCCAATCAAATAGGATTCCGCACTATTTGATCTGGTTCACACGCTAATCACTCGGTATTTCGTTCAAATACCAGGTCCTAACAAGTGGTATTAGAGCTTTGGCTCTTGATTACGTGTGATTCAATCAAGATTTATAAAAAGTTTGTGTTTTTACACTAAAAACGCAATCTTTTGTGTCAAAAGTGATCTTGGACGTTCCCTGCTCATCAAAGTTTGGTTTCTACGGACTTAGGCGATTAGAGTTTGCAAAATTTCGAATTTTTACGGCTAAAACACGTTTAACCTAGAAATTTCCGCAAAACAGCAGCTTGAGTCGCACGAGTGAGCCATTCGCACGACTGGACTTCATTCGCATTGCCCAGACGCACGATTGGACCTAGTCGCATCTCCATTCGTACGATTGAACCGTTCGTTCGCAGTGTTCATACGCATCAGCTTCATTCGCACGACTGAACCAATCGCTTAGTTCAGCCGCACGATTGAACCAGTCGTATAGTCCATTCGCACGGATAGCCCAATCACATCCTTCATTGCACCAGTTGACAGTTTGTTTTAGTAGACTTAAAGTTATTCGACATGGAAGATCAAATGTCAGCCTTTACTGCCGGGAAGGACTCTAGGATCCAGAACCTGCTGTTACTTGAGAGTGAGGTGGGTAATCATAATAAACCACCAAAGCTCTTAACGTTAGATGAGTTTCCCCACTGGAAACAACGTTTTGAGATCTACCTCAATGGAGTGGATCCAAATCTGTGGGAAGCTATCGAGATTGGGTATAGTATGCCGGTGGGAGCCGATGGAGTAAAGCTTACTTTAGGAGGGATGACAGACGCGCAGAAGGTTAAGTATAATGCAGAGAAGAGAGTCTATGCATTGATCACACAGTCTATCCCTAAAGACATTTTCCACCAGTACTCAGAGAATAAGCAGGCCAAGAAACTATGGGATGAGCTGGAAAAGAGGTACGACGGGAATGCTTCGCTGAAGGCAATCAAGGCTAAGGAGTTAAAGAAGGAATTTGATAACTTCTCATCGATGGGAAACGAGAGTTTAGACGACGTTATTGATAGATTCTACCATCTAATGAGTGAACTGCATACACCTGGGGTGGCTACTACCATGGAAGAAAAGGTGACAAATTTCGCAGACGGATTGCCGGAAAAGTGGGCTTCATTCGTGTCTAACCTGAGACAGAATGAAATGCTGGCAAAGCTGGATATCAATGACTTCATTCTAAAGCTGCGAGAAGAAGCACTTAGGATGAAGTACAGAGCTCAGAAGTCTTCGTACACTTAGAATCCAGCTTTGTACAATGCCACGCCTCAAGCTAAGACATCTGGAGCACCTCTCCAGACTGCATTTGTGTCTAGCTCATCTGGTCCTTCACATGCTTCTCCTTCAGGATCAGACACGTCAGGGTCTACCTGTACCCATTATATTGGATCTGAAGCAAATGCTACTAGACTGAAGACCGAGAACGTCGGTAAAGTGACTGTGGAAGTAGCTCGAGAGCACATGGATCTCTTGGCAGCAGTGGTTCATTCCTATGATGGACTTGTTGCTGGAAAGATTGGAAACTGCCATCTGGCAGATGAGGACTACGAGCAGGTGGACGAGATGGAGCTGGAGAGGATGGATATTATGTGGGCCTTAGCTAGTGCTGTCCGGAGGGCGAAGAAGTTTGTGAAAAAGACCGGACAGAACTTGGTAGCTACTAAGGATAGCACGTTTGGCTTTGACAAGAGTAAAGTGACCTGCTTTAACTGTGGAGAAAAGGGGCACTTCAAGAGAGAATGTGTGAAGCCAAAGAAGACGGGTAACGGGAACCCATTCTCGTCCTTCACTCGTCAAGACAAGCAAGCTACTAGTTCTACTTCATCAAGCAAGGATCCAAAAGCCTTGACTGCTCATGATGATGAAGGACATGACTGGAGCTTTAGGTTTGTCTCTCCAGGGGAATCAAACATAAGTGTAGAAGACTTAGACGATGATTCCGCAAGTGAGGGAGATATAGCAGTTGAGATAGCGATGTCAAATAGTGAAGAAGCAACTGCAACTGAGGTCAGCTACAAGCCTGAAGAAGGGACTTCCACAGCAAAGACAGAATCGACAGAATCACCAGAACCAGAGACATCTGATGCTGCGTTGATGGCTAACTCTTCTGAACCTCCTCAGGTAAGTACCACTGACCAAATGTTTAATAATCATGCTTGTTCTGATTGTGATACTTTTAGAGATAGCATAGATGAAAAATTTGCTAGGTTATTAGATCAAAATGATAACTTAGTAAAAGATTTGCAACTGTGCACTGAAGCTAATAGAGTATTAAAACAAAATGAGCATAGTTACAAAGAAAAGATAGACCTTTTGACTAAACAGCTTAGGGAAACTGAAGTAGTTGTATTTAACCAAGCTAATGACATTAGGTACTATCTAAACTCCCTAGAAGACACTAAGAAGCAAAAGGCAGTTCTAGAAGTAGAAGTAAACTCATTAAAACAGAAACTGCACAGTTGGACAAGTTCATCACACATTGTCCAACACTTAGTGAGAGAAAGAAACAACGGGGAGGGTTTGGGTTACAAAGTGGTTCCACCACCACCTGAGACCTTGATGAACACGAAGAGTAGACCAATAAATAATAACCCCATCAAGGATCTTGTGGTGTCTACTCCTCTTGTTAGTGATCCAGATTCCTCATGTTCATCAATTGAATCTGGAACAAAACAAAAGGAGGCCACTTCCAAGGCAAAGGGTAAAATGCCTTGCGTTAATCTGGAAAAGAATTTGAAAAGGTTACCTTAAAGTCAGGGTCAAACAGAGTCAAATCAGAACCTAAAAAGACTTCTAATGTTAATCTTTCACAAGTTTCAAGTCAAAAACCAGTTAACCAAAAAGAAAAAGATGTTAAAAATGTTAAACCAATTAACTTTGTTAAACAAGAGAAAACATCAAAAGAACCAGAGTCAAAACCTAAATTGAGTGATATTACTAGAGTGTCACACACGTCTCCACAAAGAAAGTTTAATCATAAAGTTGATAGCAGGTCGTGCTACAACTGTGGAGAGTGTGGACACATTGCTTCCTATTGTCCTTATTATCAGACACCTAGGAAGAAGATTGAACTTCAGGACTCAAAACCTAGGTCTTCTAAGAGGAGTTCTTTAACTCCACCTAGAAGAACTAGTGAACCTAAAGTTCAATCCATTAGCCAGTCGACTGTTTATCACAAACAGGCTTTGCACAAATCTGGCTTATGGAAAGTAAAGTCATCCTGCGTGTCTGATAATGTTGACAAGAAGGAACCTGAGCTACCCTCACCCTCTAAGGGTCAATGGGTTGAATTCATGATGTGTGATGCCTCTGGGAAACCCAAGCCAATAAAGGCTTGGGTTCCTAACCTAAACTAATCTTTTACATTGTATGTGCAGGGTGTTCGCTACAGTGCTGAAACTAACACGTGGATTGTAGACAGTAGAGCATCCAGGCACATGACAGGAAACAAGGCTCTTTTATCAAACGTCAAGCAAATAAAAGGAGGGCATGTTTCGTTTGCTGGAAACAAGGGAGGCTATATCACAGCTCAGGGAGAAGTTGGGAATCAGAAAGTTAAGTTTGATAAGGTGAACTACGTTCAACAACTTCAAAACAACTTACTTTCTGTTTCCCAAATTTGTGATAAGGGATTTAAAGTCATATTCGACAACAAGAAGTGTTACGTGCTAAAGAAAGACTATGTGATTCCGGAGGACCAAGTTCTGATGACAGCTTCAAGATATAAAGACCTTTATGTTTTGGATCTGTCAACAGCTTCTACAACGGATCAGGAGGTTTAGTGCTTTCTCTCAAAAGCCACTGAGAAAGATTCCATCTCCTGGCATAGGAGAATGGGACACATTAGTCAAAGGAAGATGAATCACTTGATTCAGAAGGATCTTGTGAGAGGAGTTAATGTCAAGAACTTCCAGCTTCCTGATTTTTGTGTAGCTTGCAAGAAAGGCAAACAGACAAAGAAGTCTCATAAGGAAAAGAACGTTCATTCAATAGAACTTCCTCTTGAACTTCTTCACATGGATCTGTTTTGTCCAGTTAGTACAAAGAGCATTGCAGGCGACTTGTACTGTTTTGTGGTTACTGATGACTACTCAAGGTTCTCTTGGGTAATGTTTCTGAAGTCTAAATCAGAAACATTTGAGTCATTCAAGGAGTTAGTAACCACACTGGAATCTCTCTACAAGTTGAAGGTGAGACAAGTACGCTCAGACAACAGGACGGAATTCAAGAACCAGTGGATGGAGGCTTACTGCAAGGAAAAGGGAATTGTGCATCAATTCACTTCTGCCTACACGCCTCAGATGAATGGCGTTGCTGAGAGAAAGAACATAAGCTTGTTAGAGACAGCACGGACAATGCTGGCTGACTCGAAACTGCCTATCCAATTCTGGAATGAGGCAGTAGCTAATGCATGTTATACACTGAATCGAGTTCTGATAGTCAAGCGCCACGGAAAGACATGTTACGAGCTACTACAAAGACGCAAACCGAATTTGGAGTATCTCGAACCATTTGGCGCGCCGTGCACACTTCTGAAGAAGACTCAAGAAGGTAAATTCAGCGAGAAGGCTGATGAAGGAATCTTTCTAGGATACAACATACCGAACAAGAGGGTTTACAACAACTCAACGGGTCTAGTAGAAGTGTGGTGTAATGTTGACGTTCAGAGATATAACAGACCACCTACTGGCAAAGGACCCGCCTACTTTTTCGACTATGATGGATTCTTCAAGTCCTTCAACATCCCTATCTCTCCTTCGGATGATGTTGGACCAAAAGAACCAATGAGCCGGATTAGAAAAACCTTTAAGTCCCACAGACGTCACAACAACTACTGAAGTCCACAACAGCTGAAGAGAACACCTGAAGACAAAGTCTAAAGACAAGTGCTGAAGACAAAGTCTGAACACAAGTGCTGAAGACAAAGTCTGAACACAAGTGCTGAAGACAAAGTCTGAAGACAAGTGCTGAAGACAAAGTATCAGACGTTGTCATAACAGCTGAAGAGGACTTCTTCAGTAGTTCTGACGGTTTACTTTCAGTAGTTATATGTTTTCAGTAGTTTTGTAAAACGACTGAAGAGTTTGTTCTTCAGTCGTTGTAGTTTCAGTAGTTTCTTATCAGTAGTTTTATATTTTGTACTTAGCACTCTTGATATGTTCTCAGTAGTTGTGAACATTTCAGTAGTTTGTTAAGTATTAGTTATTTTTGTAATAGACCTGCCAGTTGTCACTATCCCGTGATAACAGCAGTGATTGCACTCTATATAGGGAGTGTCAACCTTATTGTAATTGGTGAATGATTGAGCAGAAATATTTGGTATAATTGAAACATTCCTTGTCACAAAAATATATTCTCTCGTATTTGCTTACAAATATCAAATTCTTGCTACAATTTGTCTAATTCTTGATCTTATTCCGCTGCATTACTCTCTAATCCATCGAACTTGTGATCACTGATCCTGACAAATGGTATCAGAGCTAGTTAATCATTGATCGATCTAATAATTGATCATTGAAACTGCTATTCAAGATCCAAGTTTGATTGAATTAGCACTTTTGCAAGAAACGGTTATAGAGATTGAATTTTCTGTGTTTTTGGTCATTCATCCTGAGATTTATTCTTGGTTTTCATTGAGTCTGTTGTGGTCTGTGTAAAATCTTTTAAAAGCTTGAATTAAAATTGTTTTTGGACCTAAAATGACTACTCCTTCCAATGATCCTCACAATACTGGTTCCTCAACCAAGCCTCCAATGCTGGTTAGGAATGAGTATCACATATGGCAACCGACGTATGCTCCATCACCTGTCTGTTAACAGTTCAGGTTGTTGGACATCAGTGGTACAGGTCCACACAAGCCTATGGTGAATACCCGGAAAACCAATCAAATGGGTTCCGAAGAGGAAGGATCAATACTCAGATGAGGATAAGAAATTGTTTGAGATTGATGCAAAAGCCCATGGAATTCTGGCCATGGCAACTGCCCATGAAATCTATTCTGGGCTAATGCATTATGAATCTGCCCATGACCTCTGGAATGCCTTGAAAGAAAATTTGGAGGAACAGATGAGGTCTTGGCAAATAATAGAGAGATCCTTGCCCAACAATATGAGACATTCTCTCATAGGAAGGGTGAGACACTACTCAACAGTTTTGAGCGGTTCTCTTGTTTGATCTCTGAATTAAAAATGGTCAAACATGAGTACACCAATATCCAGATGAATAACAGATTTCTCAGATCACTGCCTGAGAGATGGGACACATATACTATTGTCCTACGCTCCAGTGCAAATTTGGACAAACTATCTCTCACCCAACTCCATGGGAATTGCTCACATTTGAGAGAGAGATAGAACAAAAACGAAATTGTCTTCATCTGTAAGCTCACTGAAGACTTTGTACCAGGCAACACTGCCTTGGTTTAGTCATGAGTCAGAATAGCTTCATCTGAATGCCAGTATGATGAGCATATTGATTTCTCTTCAACATTTCTGATTCTGCATTTTGAGTGTTGAGTCAGTTTACTGGGTGTAATAATGACAATCTATGCTTCATCATGGATGATCTCAAGGGGATTGCTGATGATGACTTAGAAGAGATGGATATTTTGGTGCCAAATGGCCTTGATAAATATCAGATCTCAGAAGTTCTACAAAAGAACTGGAAGAAAGTTCCCAGGACTCTCTGGCAAAACCAAAGTTGGTTTTAACAAGAGTAAGTTGAGGTGTCACAAATGCCAAAGGCTTGGACACTTTGCTAGAGAATGTAGATTATCTGGATCTAATTCCTCTGCACCTTTTGTGACTTTCCCTGGCAATAGTCAACAAAACAAAGGGCAACATCCTGTCAATTCTAGTCATCATTCTCAACACAATCTCCTGCATTTTTGTTCTCAGGGTCAAATGCCATACCCTTACCCTTGTTATTACATGCCACAAACCAGTCAAGTTCAAGCTCCTATGGTACCACAACCTCATGCACTACCAGAACCTCAACCTCTCATCAACCTCCTCAACCTCAACAACATAGCTTCTTCACCCCTGAAGTTGTTGACTGGAGCATTTGCCAGATGACATGTCTGGTCATGAACAAATGTTCACAGGTGCTGATCAACATGGTGGTGATAGTCCTTTTGGAAACTGCACTTATGGCTCTGGAGTCTACTGAGGGTTCCTGCTCAAATGCATCATCTTCACAGGTAACTCAGGTATCTTCAGAGGCTAAAGCCAAGTTATGTTCTGAATCATGCATAGCTGCCTTTGTCTCTATTAGAGAGGCAAATGTAGCATTAATAAATCAAAAACTTGAGTTTGAGAAAACCATTTCCAAAAGAAAAGCTGAGTATGAGTCTGCTCTTAATAGTAAAAGTGATGAGATTTATAAGCTTAAATGCCAATTAAATGATGAAAAGGCTAAGCTAGAGGTTATTCTGGAAGACCAGAGAAGTCTCAAAGAAACCCTTGCAGTCACCTAAGTAGAGTGTGATCGATGGTACAATCATGCAAAGGTTTTGAAATGCTTCTTAGTAAGCAATCTGCTTCCAATGTGAAGTTTGGCATTGGTTATAATCACACTGCTCCTCCTACAGATTTTGCTTCAAGAGCAGAAGTGAAATCTGATGGAGAAAGCAATAACCAATCCACCTCATCATGTGATTCACTTTTTGATAGAGCATCATCAAAAGTAGAAGTCAGCACTAAGCCCTCTCAGAACCAATCAGCTGATGTTGATGGTTCCAATGCTGACACTCACATGATCAAAAAGTTGATCAACTCAGGAGTTATTTCTGGAAGTCCTGAAAGGACTGAGAGCAAGATTTAACACCTGAAGTTCAAACTCCAACTACTGTCAGCACTGAAGAGAAGAAAACTGTCAGTAGAAAGAGTTTGAAGACTACTAAAGAGGAAGTCAAGAAAGCAAATAATGCTTTCAAAGTACTGAAGAGCAAGTCTTCAGTAGTTTCATCCTCTTTAGTTGATGATCAACATAAGATGAGAAGAAACCATGTGAAGTATGTGGTTTGTTCAATCATCTTACAGATGACTGTTTGTACAAAAGAGGATCCAAACTCAAACATAAAGAGGAAATTAAAGAGAAAATGGATAAAATGAAAACTGAGTTTGAAGCCACATTTGTACCAGCAACATCAAATCCTGTAACCCTAAGTCCAAAAAGAAATCCAAAAGGAAGGGGTTAAACAGGTAACAGCTGAGATAACTCAAAAGAAGAAGGTGCAACATAGGAACTTATCAAACTCCAATGCCAATGTGTCTGAAGAGCTGAAAGCTTTATCACAAAATCAGACACAGCTGGTTATGATGGTTCAACATCTATTGGGAAGAGTTAACCAATTAGATGTTCCTATGTTGAAACCACAGAAAATGAGGTCCAAGCCAAAGGATTCCTCTTCTTCACCATCTTCTTCCTCTCAGGCTGTTATTTCCAACAAACCTGTTAGTCTACCATCTGTTGATGTGAACAGGCCCAAAACCAAAAAGGTTTGGGTCTCAAAATCTAACTAATTTGCCTTGTTTTGCAGGGTTCTTCAACATGCCACAGAGGCATCTGGTATGTAGACAGTGGAGGATCCATGCATATGACAGGAACCGATCACTTCTTAATGACTACTCTCAAGGAAGGAGGGGGGTTGTGTCATTTGGAAATGATGCAAAGGGTACATCATCGGCAAAGGCTTTGTTTCCAATGGGGAAATAAAGTTTGATGATGTTAACCATGTGGAAAATCTCAAGTACAACCTCTTGAGTGTCTGTCAAATGTGTGACAAAGGCCATGTTGCTCTTTTCACCAGTCAGAACTGCCGGATTGTCATCCAAAGTTCTATGTTTGATTTATAAGGTGTTGGATGAATACACTCTCCTAAAGGCCAACAGGACAGGAAGAGTGTATGCCTTAGATCTTTCCAAGAAAATAGATCTCAAAGGCCATCCTTGCCTATTTTCCAAGGCTTCCCCTCAAGAATCTACTCTATGGCATAGAAGGCTGGGTCATGTTAATCTCAAAAACATAAATCAGCTGATAAACCATGGTTTAGTAAGGGGACTGCCTATGAAGGAGTTCAAATGTGAAGATAACTGCACTACTTGTTTAAAAGGAAAACATCACAAAGCTTCATTTCCCTCCATAGAAGAACCTAAGTCCACTGCATGCTTACAGCTTCTTCACATGGATCTCTTTGGTCCTGTGAGAGTGATGAGTATGGCTAAGAAGAAATACTGTCTGGTAATTGTGGATGATTACTCCAGATTTGTATGGACTTTCTTCTTGCATTCAAAGGATGAGGCAGCTCAGAAGATTATCAACTTTGTGTTGTATGTTGAGAGCAGTATTTCCTCTCAGTCAAGTGTATTAGAAGTGATAATGGAACAGAATTTAGAAACACTACACTTGATGAGTTTACCTCTCAAAGGGAATCAAGAGGCATTTTAGCATTCCAAGAACTCCTGAACAAAATGGAGTAGTGGAGAAAAAGAACAGGACCCTTATTGAAGCTGCAAGGTCCATGTTGGCTGATTCTGGATTGCCAATGACTTTTTGGGCTGAAGCTGTCAATACAGCTTGCTATGTACAAAATAGAGCTCTAGTAAATCAGAGGTTGATGAAGACTCCATATGAAGTTCTTCATCATTTGGCCCCTCTAATTTCATTCTTCAGAGCTTTTGGATGTCCTTGTTTCATTCTCAACACACGGGATCAACTCCAAAAATTTGATTCTAAGGTGGATGCAGGGTACTTTGTTGGTTATTCATCAACTTGCAAAGCATACAGAGTCTTCAACTGTAGAACAAAGATGGTTGAAGAGACTCTACATGTTAAGTTTAATGAATCTCCAAAGGACAAGATTCCACAAAGCCCTGTAGAGATATTTGATTTGGACATACTGCAATATGTTCCTTATCAAACTCCTGCTGTTGCTCCTGTCAATAGTTCACCACCTGGTGGTACTGCTGGTGCTGATGATGATGATGATAGTAGTACTCACCTCTTCAAGTTTAGTGATCAACTGCCTGATTCAGCTAGACCTGATGTTCCTGTAGCTCCAGCAGCACAATCCACAACAAATGCTGATGAGATTTCTACAACTTCAACTTCCTTTGAATTACCATCTACTGATTGGTTTCAAGGAAATGCTTCACCATCACCATCTGTTGCTGCTGAGCCTGCTACAAACACTTGCACTGATCTCATTGTGTACCAAGATCTGAAGAATCACCCTATGTCTCAAATCATTGGTGATATCACTGCTGGCGTATCAACAAGAAGTCAATTGTCAAATTTCTGCTTCTATGCTCTCTTCATCAGCCAGCAAGAGCCAAAGAATTATCACATTGCTTTAAGGAAAATGGATGGGTTGATGCCATGCAGCTTGAGCTTCTTCAGTTCAAGAAACAGCAAGTGTGGGAACTGGTTCCTCTACCTCCAGGTAAGTGTGCAATAGGAACTAAATGGGTGTTTAGGAACAAAACTGATGAAAATGGGCTTATTGTTAAGAACAAGGCCAGACTGGTTGTTCAGGGGTTTGCACAAGAAGAAGGTATTGATTATGATGAAACCTTTGCCCCTGTAGCCAGACTGGAAGCAATTCGATTGTTTTTAGCTTATGCTGCTTATCAAAATCTTAAAGTTTTTCAAATGGATGTCAAAAGTGCATTTTTGTATGGGAAAATTAAAGAAGAGGTTTATGTATGTCAACCACCAGGTTTTGAGGACAATAAACATCCTAATTGGGTGTATAAGCTTGATAAGGCTCTTTATGGGTTGAAACAAGCTCCTAGAGCCTGGTATGAGACATTATCAACCTTTCTTCTGGAAAATAATTTCACTAGAGGCTCCATAGATAAAACTTTATTCATTAAGAAAGCTGGGCAGTATAATCTACTTGTTCAAATTTATGTAGATGATATTATTTTTGCATCCTCTGATCCACAGTTGTGTGATGCCTTTACAAAGTTGATGCAACAAAAGTTTAAATGAGTGCCATGGGAGAATTACAATTCTTTCTGGGTTTCAAATCAAACAAACGGCTGATGGAATTTTCATTCATCAGTCCAAATACACAAAAATCTTTTGGAAAAATTTGATTTACAAAACTGTAAGCCCTGTTCTACTCCCATGTGCAACACCACACAACTGGATACAGATCAGAAAGGTAAAGTGGTTGATGAAACACTTTACAGATGTATGATTGGGTCCTTGATGTACTTAACAGCTTCTAGACCAGATATTATGTTTGCTACATGTGTTTATGCTAGATTTCAGGCTGCACCTAAGGAGTCTCATTTGATTGCAGTCAAGAGGATCTTTAGATATCTGCAAGGCACTCCATCTCTAGGTTTATGGTATTCTACTAGACATTCTGGTAAATTAGTTGCTTTTTCTGACAGTGACTATGCAGGGTGTAAGTTGACCAGGAAATCAACTTCTGGTGGATGTCAATTCCTAGGCAACTGTTTGATTTCTTGGCAGAGTAAGAAACAAACCTCAGTTGCTACATCAACTGCTGAAGCCGAGTACATTGCTGCTGCAAGTTGTACATCTCAGGTACTCTGGCTTCAAAACCAATTATTGGATTATGGCATAACAGAGACTAAGACCCCATTGTTAATGGATAGCTCTTCAGCTCTTTGTATTGTCAAGAATCCTGTCCAGCACTCTAGGACTAAACATATTGAAATCAGACACCATTTTATTAGAGATTGTTTTGAAAAAGGTCTGATTGACCCAAAATTTGTTCCTAGTGCTGATGAGCTTGCAGACATTTTTACTAAGCCTTTGGATAGTTCAACTTTCCACAACCTGGTGTTAAGGCTTGGTATGCTGCAGCTAGAATAAGTGACAACTACTGATGATCTCAGTAATAAGTACTGATGCTCATTGGTAACCATGTCACATATAAGTACTGATGAGTTCCTTTACCATCAGTAGTTTTTATAACTACTGAAGGCAACATGCCTCACAAGTACTAAAGTACTTTATTTGTTAAAATAGCTGATGTAGTTACAACAGCTGATGATATCACAACAGCTGATGTAGCTACAACTACTGATGTCAGAAATGCAGATAAGTACTGATGACCAATGAAACCTCTGAAACTCAGATTTAAGTCTGATGAGTAAGTGTGGAGGTCAGACTGAAATAGCTGAAAAGCTATGAATTGACGAAAACAGCTGATGAGTAATTTCTCTTCAGTTGTTTCTACAACTGCTGTTTCTAAACAACTGAAGCCAACCTATGTCTTCAGTAGTTTACAACTACTGAAGACTAACACCAAGTCTTCAGCTGTTTACAACAACTGATGACAAAACCAGTGTCTTCAGTAGTTTCACAACTACTGATGACAAACACCGTGTCCTCAGTTGTTTCACCACCTGAAGTCAAAACTGTCTTCAGTAGTTTTATAACTACTGATGACTAAATCAGAGACTTCAGCTGTTTCAACGTCTGCCGGTTAAAAACAAGTCTTCAGTTGTTTTGTAACAACTGCTGATCACACCAATACGGTCAGTCATTTTAAACCTCTGAAAGTTAATACCACGTCATCAGTAGTTTCAACAAATGATGACTAACACCAAAATCTTCAGTCGTTTTCTAACCCTACCCTTTAAATACCTTATCCCACCTTCAGAGTTTTTCTCACCTCTCTTCTCAAACCTAACGTTCAAAAACTCTGTAACCTCTCTTCATCAATGGCGACCATGCAACTAAAACCACGACACAACTGTGTCGCTCATCTCACAAAATCGCCATACTGGACCAAGTTCCACAACGCCATTGATTTAATGGTTCAGTCACCTTACCAAACGGCTTTTCTATTAAACCCCACCATATATGCCGAATCTCTTAGCCAATTCTGGACAAACGTCACTCTTGTCTCTGAGGAGAATGACACAGAGTCTCTTCAATCGTTTGTCCATCGTCAAAAGGTGGTCATTACTCCAGACACTCTTCGCCAAACCCTCAATCTGGATGATGCCACTTTCCCAACTGGTTATCCAAAGGGCATAACAGATCTATCATTTGTCCACCATGGATACCAAGGTAACCTGAGTGCCTCTACCATATTGAAGAAACATTTCCAGGATGCCGAACGTCTCATCTTTCATATGGTAAATGTCTGCCTTGCCCCCAAGACTTCATCATGGGATCAAATGTCCACAAGGTGGCAACAGGTAATGTACTCCATCCTTGAGCAACAACCTTTAAATTTTTCTGAAATACTATTTTTAGAGCTCAAGGATATGGCCCAAAAACAACTTGCTAACCGTTGGATATTATATCCTCGGTTCATAATGGCCATAATTGAAAACCAGCTTCAAGCTGAGGGACTTGTTGGCCTGGGAGTCCCTGCTATGGCTGTATTGCCTGAAGTATACTCCCGGCACAACTCTGACCAATCACTAAAAATGGCTGCCAAGCTGCGCAAACCCACGCAGCTGGAACCCACAGCCACCACCATAAGATCCAGAGTCCCCACCAAACCAAAAACCAAACGCCCCAAAACAGCTATTCAGGGAGATGAGTCCCCTGAAGATGCTCCTGTACCACCAAGGCATGATATACTTGCTGGTGTAAACCCCCCAGCAGTATCAAAGACTCTACCAGCCACAGCCGCTCAGGATTCCTCTCAAAAGGAGCCTGCAGCAACCAAAGAAGGGGTACCCACTAATCTGGAATCTTCCTCATTTGAGGAGATTACCATTGATGAGCACCACTCTCCCCAGGTGCATACTGATTTTACCCTATCTCCCCATGAAAATGCCCCCCAAAGTCCAACCATTATAATTGCAAACGTGCTGACTCAGCTGCATGCCTCTCCTCCTCCCCACCAAACACCAACAAAGGGGACAACCACAGCCATGGAGGAAGAGGATCAACATGCTTCTGACAACCCACAGCACCGGGGTTTAAATGTTCTGTCTCCTGGTGTGGATAAGGAGATCAGAATATCTGGTGAGGCTGCCACCTCTTCTGAATCAGCACATGATCAGACTGAGGCTGGTAACATTGCTAAGACCTCATCAGAGGCAACAGCTGATGAAGGACATCGTCCTGAGGCTGGAAGTCCCCAGTTCCAAGAAAAAGGGGCACATGCTAAAACTGGTCTACACCCAGTGCATGTACATCCTGCTACAAGCAGGAAGTCAGGTGATTCAGCATTTGCTGATGATGACCTGGGCTTCTTTTATGATGTTCTGGCCCAGAACACAATTCTTGAGGAAGAAGTCAGTAGACTACAAAGACTACTTGACCAATTCTCTTAAGAAGCAAGTCCATCTGCCACCAACATAAACCCACAGATGGCACCTTCACCTGAAGGTCTCCCAAACACTCAGCCACTCCAAACTTTCAACCCACCAGCCTCTATTTCTGGCACTGCTTCTCAGGGACAGAACCCCTCTGAGCAAACAGCTGCTATCTTTCAGCAATCCCTACCTCTCCTCACACCAATGATCACAGACATTGATCAAAACCATGGATGAGAGGCTTCCCTCAATCATACAACCCCTGGTGGAGAAGACTGTGAGCACAAGGCTTTCTGCTACTCAAACCCTTGCAACCAATGCAACCAAAAAGGGGGAGAGTCAGTCAGTGAAAGCAAAGAGGAAGAGCATACCGAAAGAAAAGGAGACTGAGAAGAAGAGGAGTTTGTGAAGGAGACTGAGAAGGAAAAGGAGTTTGTGAAGGAGACTGAGAAGGAAGAGGAGTTTGTGAAGAGAGCTGACATTGATCAAGTGGGTGAAAGTCACAAAGACTTTCATATCACATATAAGAAAAGGAAGATTGAAGGAAAAGAAAAAGAACTCCAACTTGATGAGATGATCAAAATGGTGGATGCTACACATAGTAAATCAATGGACTCCATTATTGATCAACTGTATAGACAAGGGTTCGATACTGCACAGCTTGACTCAGAGATTAGAAGACTTGAAGTTGAAGAAATTAACTCAAGATGGGCAAGTTATGATGCATTAGAAAGAGAAAGACTGGAGATCATGATCAGATTCATTGCAAAGTACATTGGGAGATCATTGATCGAGATTAAGTCATGGACCAGGGACAGTATCTTGGCAATAACTACCAAGATCTGTACGTCTGAAGCATACACTAAGGGATTGGTGATTGAAGCACTAAATGAGGTAGGTGCTGGGAACAGAAATGAACTAGCAAAACACTCAAAAGCCTCACTCACTACAAGAATGCTAGAACAACCTGCAAAACTTTCCACTTCAAAATCACCACTACCACAACACATTAAACCAACTCCTTTACCCTCAAAACCAACAGCCGATGATGCACCCAAGAAGAAGAAGAGAAGGATGCTGAGGCTAGAAGAAGAAGAAGAGGAGGATGATGAGGAAGAAGATAGGCTGCCTCTTTCCGCAGTCCTAACTTTGCCTAAAGCCAAACATATGCCCATCACTCCCACCTCACAGATGGAAACGGTGAGAGTAAAGATAGAAGAAGAACAGCAGCAAAGGCTTCATGATGATGAGATGCTGAAAAGCATAGACAAAACTTATGCTGCTTCTTCATCAATAATCAGTATGAAGAAAGAAGCTCTGAGATTGTACACCCCTGCTAACACATTTCAATATCAAAAGGAAAAGGTGAGAATATGGCCTGATCCTAGGGTGGCTCACAGAATTGTGAAGAAAGACATTCCTGCGAGATACAAGGGCCAAGTAAAAAGGATCGTAGATGAAGAGATCATAGTGGTCCTGGTAGTATCACCCTGGGAAATTGTAGAAGATTTCAAGAAGGCCTATGAGGCTAAACAGCCACCCCAAAAGATGTTAGAGAACAGAATAATTAAAAAGGGGTTAGTCTACAAGAGGCTTGAGAACTTCAAACAAAATGAGCTCAGTTTGTTACTTGAAGGTACTCACCCAGATGAGTTTGCATACAGACAGATTACAACAGTTGAGCTCAAAAATGGCAAACAGGCTAAGTACATTTCAGAGCTGTATGGGCGTGAAGGATTGTTTGATGGTGAACCTGAAAATCTTACCATGGAAGAACAAATTATGTTTCTCAGAGCATACACCAGAGAATCCTACAGGCTTATACATGGGAAGTAAGTCTCATGGATGGGGGAACAGCTCAGTGTCCAATTCCCCAATACAGAGCTCCCATCCATACATTGCCAACCAAATCATTAGAGACTCATTTCCAGGCCAGTGCTTATATGGGTCATCTTCTCAACTGATCAAGAAGGAAAAAGACCAACCATTTTGCCAACAATAAGTGGGACCTCAATAAAGCTAAAGGTTTTGGTTGCATTGGTTCAGGGGGAGTTTGTTGGACCAAAAGAACCAATGAGCCGGATCAGAAAAACCTTTAAGTCCCACAGACGTCACTACAACTACTGAAGTCCACAACAGCTGAAGAGAACACCTGAAGACAAAGTCTAAAGACAAGTGCTGAAGACAAAGTCTGAACACAAGTGCTGAAGACAAAGTCTGAACACAAGTGCTGAAGACAAAGTCTGAACACAAGTGCTGAAGACAAAGTCTGAAGACAAGTGCTGAAGACAAAGTATCAGACGTTGTCATAACAGCTGAAGAGGACTTCTTCAGTAGTTGTGACGGTTTACTTTCAGTAGTTATATGTTTTCAGTAGTTTTGTAAAACGACTGAAGAGTTTGTTCTTCAGTCGTTGTAGTTTCAGTAGTTTCTTATCAGTAGTTTTATATTTTGTACTTAGCACTCTTGATATGTTCTCAGTAGTTGTGAACATTTCAGTAGTTTGTTAAGTATTAGTTATTTTTGTAATAGATCTGTCAGTTGTCACTATCCCGTGATAACAGCAGTGATTGCACTCTATATAGGGAGTGTCAACCTTATTGTAATTGGTGAATGATTGAGCAGAAATATTTGGTATAATTGAAACATTCCTTGTCACAGAAATATATTCTCTCGTATTTGCTTACAAATATCAAATTCTTGCTACAATTTGTCTAATTCTTGATCTTATTCCGCTGCATTACTCTCTAATCCATCGAACTTGTGATCACTGATCCTGACAGATGATGAGTTAGCTACTCGGATGATGTATGATATCTTGAATACACCATCTCATGATTCAACATCATCTAGCTCACAGGGAGAATCATCTACTCAGTCAGGAGGAGTAGTCGACGACAGTGACTTTTCCTCTGAAGATGAAGCTGAAGAAGATGACCAGAACAATCAGGAGGAACAGGTTCCAGTTCTTGAAAGTCCACAAGCATCTACCAGTGATGCACCTTCGACTTCGGAACCTCAAACTCCAACTACCTCAGATGCAGAACCAAATGTTCATAATCTTGGCTCTGAGGTAGCTGTTCCTACTACTCCAGGATCACGACTAAACGCCTATCATCCCCTAGACAATGTCATTGGGGATGTCAGATCAGGAGTACAAACCCGAAATCAGCTATACTCAGCTGATTACGCCTCGGTTATGGAGAAGGGATACATTCATGACGGTGCATATCGGTGTTTTGTCTCGCAGTTTGAGCCAAAATACGTCAGTGATGCACTAAATGATGAGGCGTGGGTGAGTGCCATGCAAGAAGAACTTCTTCAGTTCAAGAAGTTAGGTGTATGGACTCTGGTAGATAGAATTAAAGGTGCTAAGGTCATTGGCACCAAATGGGTCTTGAAATGCAAGAAAGATGACCAAGGGGTCATTATCAGGAACAAGGCTCGACTGGTGGTTCAAGGATTTCGCCAAGTCGAGGGAATTGACTACAATGAAGTGTTTGTACCCGTGGCAAGGATGGAAGCCATTCGTATCTTCCTTGCCTATGCATCGTACATGAAGATTAAAGTCTACCAATTAGATGTGAAGAGTGCATTGCTTCATGGGGAAATCAGAGAAACAGTCTATGTCAGTTAACCCGAGGGATTTGAAGATCCTTATCATCGGGATAGAGTTTACAAACTCGACAAGGCTTTATACGGGCTTCATCAAGCTCCAAGAGCCTGGTATGAGAAACTCTCGACTCATCTTGTGAAACATGGCTTTCGCAGGGGAGTCATTGACTGCACGCTGTTCATCAAAGAAAAAGATGGCGACCTACTGCTCGTACAAATCTATGTCGATGACATAATCTTTGGTTCAAAGAACGAAGAGTTATGCAAAGAGTTTGAAGCAGTTATGAAGAAAGAGTTTGAGATGAGTGCTATAGGGGAGATGAAGTTCTTTCTTGGGTTACAGGTGGATCAGACACCAAATGGGATCTTTCTACATCAGACCAAGTATGTAGGAGACATTCTTAGTCGTTTTGACATGGAGAATGCTTCTGCTGATGGGACTCCACTTGCTACGAATCATGATATAGCACCTGATGAAAATGGAGATCTAGTGGACGCCACAATGTACCGAGGAATGATTGGATCCCTCATGTACCTCACTGCCTCAAGACCTGATATCATGTATGCTACATGTTTATGTTCTAGATAATGTCATCAATGAACACTATCACCGATTTATCCAACATCGGCCGACATACCCAGTTCATAAGATCCATAAAAGAAGCTGGCGCGTTGGTCAAACCAAAGGACATGACGAGGAATTTGTAGTGTCCATAACGCGTATGGAACGCTGTCTTAGGAATGTCTTGTTCTTTCACCTTCAGTTGGTGGTAACCAGACCGCAGGTCTATCTTGAAAACCAGCTGGCACCCTGAAGTTGATCGAACAGGTCGTCGATCCTTGGTAACGGATACCTATTCTTTACTGTCAGCTTATTGAGCTCGCGATAGTCAATGCACATCCGCATGCTACCATCTTTCTTCTTGACGAATAAAACCGGAGCACCCCATGGGGAGATACTCGGTCGGATGAAGCCTTTATCCAGTAAATCTTGCAACTGGTCCCTTAGTTCTACCATCTCCGAAGGAGCTAATCGATATGGTGCTTTAGCGACAGGTTGTGCTCCCGGTAGCAAATCAATCTGGAATTCGATTTCGTGGTCAGGCGGCACACCGGTCAGGTCTTCAGGAAAGACGTCAGGAAACTCGCATACTACCGGCATGTCTGATAATTGTGGCTCTGGTGCATCCACATCTCAAGTACTTTTCAGCTGTGATCATCGACACGACCTTCGGTACACAACACACCTTATCTCCACGAACCGTAACAGAACTACCGTCGGGCGCTGTTAGACGAATTATCTTCTTACTACATACTATATTGGCTTCATAGGTAGCTAACCAATCCATGCGTAACAGCACATCGAAACCTCCTAAGGCCATAACATGCAACCTAGCAAAGAACTTAAAATCCTCTAACTCAATCATGCAATCCTCAACGACCTTAGTTACCTTAGTGGACTTACCAATGGCTGTTTCTACATAGAAAGGCTCATCTAACTTTCTACTCTTATCATGCAACAAACGACAAAAGGCAGCAGACACAAAACTCCTACTAGCACCAGAATCAAAGAGCACAGAAGCATATTCATGGTCTACCAGAAACATACCTGAAACTACTTCTGGGTCTGCCCTGGCCTCCTCGCGAGTTATGTTGAATGCCCTTGCCTTTGCCTTTGAACCGTCACCCCTTCCCTTATCTCCAGCTTTAACCGTTCCTGATCCTTCTAGTTTTCCTTTCTTACAGTCTCTTCCCACATGGCCCATCTCGCCACACTGGTAACACTTCCCCACCATGCAATCCCTAGAATAGTGGCCCTCGCCTCCACATTTGAAACATTTTCCCGTCCCAACTCTGCACTCCCCTGAATGACCTTTTCCATATTTTCTACAAGCACATCCTTTACTAGTATTTCCCTGTCTCCCAGACTGATCCTCAACCCTCATCCTCTTCTCTCCACTCCTAAAGTTATCACCTCCGAACCTTTTCCCATTTCCATTCTTGTGACCGTTCCATTTCTCCACCTTCTTTTGTACAGGCATTGGGTCTCTCTCATCGTACAACCTCCCAGCTAAATCCACCACAGACCTAAACGTACCCGGTCTGGCTGCAATCATGTGCCTCCTGATGTCCACAGGTAAACCTTGTATGTATCTTTTGATCTTCCTGGACGCAGGTGTCACCATGTCTGGCACAAGTCTTGCAAGTTCATTGAACTTGGAGGTATACTCTTGATGAGTCATGTTCCCAGCTTTCAAATACAAGAACTCCTTTTCAATCTTGTCTAATTCCCGATGGGGACAATACTCCTCCAGCACTAACTCCTTCAACTCAGACCACTTCATTTTGGCTATCGATCGCTTCCCTTCAGCTTGGACAATATTGTCCCACCAGCATTATGCTGAGTCAACGAAGGAATGAGTGGCAAACTTAACTTTTTGATCTTCTCTACACTCACTAATTTCCAGTACCGCTTCTATCTCTCTGACCCAACGATGAGCGGCAGTAGCATTGCCGTTACCGTTAAAGGTTGGGGGCTTGCACCTTTGAAATGCCCCATAGTTGCACCCTCTAGTAGTCTCTCTCTCGGACTCCTCATCACTGTCGTCATCATGGACTACCACCTTAGGGTTTGATGGCTCCTCTTCAGATTCCTCAATCCTCCCAGTGGACTTTCCTGAATTCTTCTCACTTTCCTTCCCCTTCTTCTCAGCTTTCTCTCCATCCTTGACTGCTTTGATCACCTCGGTCACCACCGAGGGTAAGACATTTTGCATGACATTGTAGACCTCATCAGCGATAGCCTCCTTCACAGTGGGTTTGAGGGTGGCTGATCCCTCCCCCTCCGGGTGACTATGGAGGTCTGACTTCTCATGAACAGTCTCGGGAGCCTTAGCTTTGCTCTAGGTGACACGTGGCTCAGTAGTACGCTCGCCACGGGCACCTCCTCGGGTTGCCTTCCCTGATTTTCTACCAGCCATAACTAATTCGTATAATATTCAAACACCAAAATGGTTATTCAAGATAATTGCTCAGATCATTATAAGTATGGTAAGTCCTTAATTACAGTGGCCAAGTGTGATTAACCACTTACCTTACCCTCCTGTCCCAAGCAATCACTATCCTAACACATATTAGTATTCAAATCTACAAGCACATAAAACAAATAGCACGCGCACATAATTCCGGTTCTACTTGAAACTTTTACCTGATGGCACGTAGCTACTTGGATTGGCATCCTTCATTCGGTCCCATTTTCAGTTTAAGTTTAGGTTTTGAAAATAGTTTACCCAATTCTCTTAAACTTTAGCTCTGATACCAAAACTTGTAAGGCCCCGTTCCCGGAAAGCCTCACAGTTGGTTAATCATAGCATTAAATCAGTTTAATAACAAAACATTGAAGCAGAAATAATTAGACATTCATTTAAAACTTAGAAACCATATCGTACTCATACATTTGTCCCTTTAATTGTAACAAAACATATTACTTGTTCTAAAATTACAATGAAGATTTCATAAACAGGAATGCCATCCATAGCTCCCCAAGTAGCTCCGTGTGCCATCCTCAGCATCAGCACTTACCTGCCAACTATTATGCATAAAAGTCAGCTTCGCTGAGTGAGTTCTAGTTTTAAATAATATAAGAAAATATAAACTTTATCCTTCATATAATGACCATGCATACAACATAGTATATAACATTACATGCATCATAATAAGCATGTTCATTATCTTTCATTCTTCCTTTATCTTTCATTATCTTTCACTTTCATCATAAACGAGATTGCACAAAGCAAGAGCTCCATGTTGATCGACAACAAATGCCAATCTCTGTCGGTACACATGAATACGGTAGCTAACCCCCGACAGTTGATCCACACTACAAGGCACATAGCCCGCTCATGAATACGGATCCATCATCATAAATCAGACTCACATAATTGAAGTCTATCATAGTGCTTGCAAGACTTTACATCATCAAACGGGCCCGAGGGTAACATTCATTAAGTTTCGCTTTTCATTAATATCATCTTCCACTTTAATATATAATACTTAACTTATTAAGTACACAACATACCAAGTACTAGTCATCATAAAATATAACCGACCCTCCGCGGGACAGCGGGGGTTCGGGGGCGGCAGCCCCTGACAGTGGGGTCCTAGGGGCAGCAGCCCCTAGTGGGGTCCAAGGGGCAACACCCTTGGCTGGGGCCGGGTTTCCAGGTCAGCGCGAAAAAATTTTATATTTACACATTTATATAGCACATTTACTTATAGAAAAATCATTCTTCCTGTTAAAATCCCTTAAAATATTGGTCATTTAAATATGTATATTAGTATGCATAATAGCCCCAAAACATGGAAAAACTTATAAATAGGGGATCTAGAACTCACCTGGATACCAAGACCAACTTCAAAACTAAGCTTACAAGGCTAGGATCACTCAACACAGCCTGCAGATAAGCTGACAGTTAAATGGGTTAATTTCTGCCTTAATTCGCTGCTAATTTCGCTGCAAGATCAACAATTTAGCAGCTAGATTCGCCAACACTTTCGCTGCTAGTTTCACCAGCAGTTTCGCTGCTAGTTTCGCTGGCAGTTTCGCTGGCATCTTCGCTGCCAGTTTCACTGCCATTTTTGCCCAACTTTTGTTGGAAAACCATGTCTGCGAAACTACCTGCAAAACTATAGTTTCGCAGGAAGTCCTCATAGTTTCGCTGATTGAATATGCAAATTCGCTGGATGCATATACAGTTTCGCAGATCGCATAAAAATTACGAAGCAGCCCGTTTTTAACCTAAAATCATAACTTTTTACGTCCAATCTCTTAGTTTATCATCAATGAGGCTAAATCTAAGCTTTATACATGTTTTCATACGTAAAAATGTGACCTTTATGCGATTCTTTGCAACCCAAAACCCTAGAATCCGGGTTTGATCTACAGAAGGGTTTAGAGGTCGATTCTTACCTGAATTTGTTGCTTCTTTCTTAGGTCTTGATGCTCCAACACCCAGATCTTCAATCTCTTAACCTTAGAAGCTTCAAATCTTGAGTTTTCTTCACTTTCTCTCTCTACTTTCTCTCTCTATGAATTTTGGTGGCTAGGGTTGCAATGAGGAAGATGAAGGCTGGTTTGGGTGCTTAAGGGCTGATTATGGGCCTTTAATCCCATAGGCCACTACCCAATAAGCCTAATTTAGCCCATGACCATTTCTTTACCTTATTAAAACACTCAATAACTAAGCCCATTATCCTTAATGACTCGTTTTGACTTTTCGGGGTGTTACATTTTTATCAATCAAGAGAAGTTTGTTGACAAGCTCTTGAAGAAATTTAAGTTGCAAGACTGTCAGTCCATACGAACTCCAGCAGATGTTAACACCAAGATTGAACCTGATCCAAAAGGAAAATCTATTGACCAAACGTTATACAGATCAATGATTGGTTCTTTATGTATCTTACTGCATCTAGACCAGATATTATGTATGTAGTTTGTGTTTGTGCCAGGTATCAATAACACCCGAAAGAATCTCACTTAATTGCTGTCAAAAGGATATTCAAGTATCTCACAGGTAAACCAGCTTTAGGGCTTTGGTATCCTTACGAGGGTAACTTTGAACTACATGGATACACAGATAGTGATTATGGTGGATGTTGTCAAGATATAAAATCTACTTTGGGTGGGTGTCAATTTCTTGGTCCCCGATTAGTCTCGTGGCAATGTAAGAAACAAACAAATGTCTCTGTTTCAACTTCATAAGCTGAGTACATTGCTGCATCAGCAGGATGTTCTCAAATCCTCTGGTTGCAAAATCAACTACTAGATTATGGGTTCAATTTTCTTAAAACACCTATTTACAATGATAACTCTGCTGCTATGGTTCATTACCGCTAATCCTGTTCAACATTCAAAAACAAAACATATCGAAATTTGATATCATTTTCTCAGAGATAACTCTGAAAAAGGATTAATCGTATTGATTCAAATTGCAATAGAAAAACAATTGCGGATCTATTTACTAAAGCCTTCCTACCAGGACGGTTTGAGTATTTAGTGGAGTCAATTGGTCTTATTAATCATATGTGAACTCTCTAAATCAAAAGATTATCATAAGTGATACTCTCAATGTTAATTGCCTGTTTGTATTTTGTCTGTGTGTGTGTTTTTTTAAGAAAAACCAAATACAAAAAATATAAATCAAAACTCCAAAAAATAGAGTCTTTTTCTAATTGTTAGTTTATTTTTAGAAAAGAATCTGTTTATGCAATATGTGAGAAATGATATTACATTAGTGAGATCAGTTGCATATTTCACTCATTAATAAAGTCTGACATGATCAGATATGATGTGTAGACAATATCATGCTACTATACTGAAAAAGTAAATTCTTGTGATTACACTAAATCTTTATGGTTGTGTGTATTCATCTGACTACTTTTGAGATGTATTGGCTTATCAGATTGATTGCTTGTTAAGTTACACCAATCACACTTGATGGTAACGTGATTAATCATGAGATCTGTTACAAGCATCATATCACTTCTTTGTTATGAGTCATCATAGACCTGAAGTGCTGAGATATCCTTTGTTGTAAGTCATTACAGACCTGGATTTTCTCTTTGATGCAAAAGATGCCAATGTGCACAATCTATTCAAATGGATAGTTAGAGCTGATCAAATGGTTATCCATGATCATTCTCTATTAATTTAAGTAACATGAACTCTGGTTATACATATGTTTCAAGTAATAAGTTGAGTATGTGTTCTTTCTTGCATGTCTTGATGATAGTTGAGCTCTCTAAGTCTCTGTATGATTTACATCATGTCATATCTAAATATACCCTAATCAATTAAAGAATTGAAAAAGTAAGTGAGTTGATATTTTGTCAAAAACACTCATTTTCTATCGTTAGATCTTGTGTCTCCTTTGCTGTGATATCATTGATCTGGAACACACTTGATCTGGATTTATTCATTGTCTATGACTATTCATATTTTTTTATTTTACTGTGCTGATCTTCATTGATATGATCTCACTACAGACATTAATTCTTTTGTTTATATTAGATTTTGATTCTACTTTCATTTTGATTTTATGCATGTTTTCTGTGTGTGAAGGCAATGTATCAATGAGATGTGTGATCTTATTATGTTACCTTAGGAAACTTATAAGTTGTTCAAACATAAAAGTTTAGGGGGAGTAATAAATGGAAGAGTTTTTCTCAGAAAATCAAAATCAATGTTAAAATGTTGAATTGAAAGGATGATGCTATATGTTCAAAGTGTATGTGAGTTTGATAATGTAACTTTTGTTAATGATGATATGAACCTATATAAATTTGCAAGTGGAAATGCTTCTTTCAAAAGTTGAATAATAAATATTTGATTTTTGTTTTGAGACTAAAATGAATGGAAAGATAAATTTAAAAAAAAATTTAAACAAAAAGTGAAGATTTAAAATTGTTAAAAATTAAAATTGAGTGTGCAAAATGTAAAAAGTTCAAATTTGAGGGACTAAAAGGTAAATTTTGGGAAATTCAAAAATATGCTTAAAATGTTTAAAGATTAGTATGATATATAACTAATATGTTTAAACAGTGTGCAGGTGAAGAATTTTGAAAACCACAAGTGTAAGACTCATGAAAGTCAACTCAAAGTCAACTCATGCGCCTAAATAGTGTTCATACGTCTAAATAGGAGCATGATGAACTTTAAGGAATTATACAAGTGTTTGGGCGTTTTTCATATTCCCATGCGTCTAAACAGTTGCAATAAGTCCATGAGTTTAACCAAGTGTTTGGGCGTTTTAGACAAACCCATGCGCCTAAACAGTGATAATGAGTCTGATTTTAACCAAGTGTTGGACGTTTTAAATGTCTCATGCGTCTACCCAGTGTTGAAATGTCTCGAGTTACAAATGCTAGTCATTTCAAGAACTTCATGCAGCTGTGCAAATGCGCCTGAACAGTGCAAAAGTGCCTAAATAGTGCTTATGCGTCTGTACAGTGCTCATGCGACCGAACAGATCTCATGTGTCTGAGTCAATACGACTAAACAGTGCTCATACGTCTCATTATTTTGTGAATTTTAGGATTTCATACGCACATTCTTCAAACAAGATGTGATCAAGAAGACAAAGAGTACTTTGCTACATTAAAGAAGAACAAAAAGCTTAAAGGATTACAATCTGAAGAAGAACATTTCATGATAGAATTTTGTGATAAATATTTTGAAAAAGTCACAACTCCTGGTTTAAAGGTGATTGATGGTAATTAGAAGTCAAAGCCAATTCTCAGATGGTTCTATAACTCTGAGACTTTTGAGCTCAAACTGGTCCGAAATCTCGAACAATAGGATGAGGATATGATTACATTATTTGGTGCTTTTGAACTGAAACTATTGCATCCAAGTTATATATCATTTTTATTTGTGCAAAAGTTTGAGAAAGTATCTCCACAGATTGCAGAGCAAGATAAGAAGTATTTTCTTTCTATCATCAATGTGATGAATGCTGCAATGGAAAAAATATCATTAAGGAAAGCTTTTGCATATGCAAACATTGTTAAGAAGGATATCAAAGACATTGAGTTCATGAGAATTTCAAGAAAAGGAGTATTAGAAATATACTCAAAGGAAAATCGAAATCCTACTGAGTTATATGCTAATATTGATATCATATGTCTATCAAATGTTACATTGGAAAGAATGAGCAAAATGGAGATAAAGACGAATGAAGCAAAACCAGAACAAGGCATTCTTGCTAGCAAATTTAAGTCTGCAATTGCTAATGCTTTGAAAGAATAGGAGATGTATAAAAAGAAGCCAATGTTCAAGATCAAGGAAGAACCCGAAGATTTCTTTGAGTGATGAAGATAGAAGATAGAAGATAAAAGCTGAAAATAAAATAGAAAATGAAAGATAAAGCTGAAGAAAAGATAAAAAGAAAACAAAATTGAAGATTTTGAAGACCGAAGACCATGTAAATCTTAGGGGAGTATTGTTAGTTCTCTAGAAAGATTAACATGTTGTCTTTATGTGTCTTTTTACTATTTGTAATAGTATAGGGACTAGTTTTATAATTTGTTAGTTCCATGTCTTTCATTATAAATAGCTTAGACTTGTTGCTGGTAGTAAGAGACGAGAGTAGTGATGAACAACAGATTCATAACTGCTTACTTACTTTGTAATTGTCTTTGCTTGATATTAATGAAACTATGAATTTTGTTGATATCTTGCTTGATTTGATTACTTTGTTTGTATTTCTTTGAATTGTGTTCATACATCATCACAGATTGGTACATTTGATCCTATCAGAAGTGTTTGAATCCGATTTTTGTTTATGTGACCAAGACGACAATGCCAAAGATATGAATCACTTAAACCCATTTTAAGTTTCTTGGTGCTTGTTTGGTATAAGGAGTTATTATAGGATGAATCATCATGAACCAATTCAAAGATACCATTAGAAGGCATAGCCTTAAAATAAAATACATCATCCATACAAACAAAAACCATTGTTTACAAACTTTAATTCATAACCATATTGTTTTAAAAGGGAAAAAGAAATTATGTTCCTAGTCAAACTAGGAGCATACAAATGTTCTTAAGAACAACTTCCCAACCATTTGAAAGTTTCAAAATATAGTCTCGTTGGGCTTTGACATCAACTTTTGCTCCGTTGCCCATGTAGAGACTTGTGTCTCCCTTCTTGAAGTGCTTATTTCTTTTGAATCCCTGCAACAAATTGCAAATTTGAGTTCCACATCCGGTATCTAATACCCATGTGTTTGAAGAAATAACATTTAAACCAATATGAATCATGAAAGTTGTACCTGAGGTTTGCCCAGTATCCCTCTTGTTTCTCAACTCTTTGAGATAGGTTGGACAATTCCTTTTCTAATGTCCTATCTCACCACACTCAAAGCATGGATCGTTCACCGTTACCTTAGGCTTCTTAAGCATAGGCTTTGGAGGTTCAGCTTTAGCCTTTCCCTTCCCTTTGCCTTTGATGTACCCCTTTCCTTTGGCAACATTTGCCTTGGGATCGGGGAATGGCGTTTTCTTATTGCCTCCCTCATTGATCAAGAGAACAGGTAGAACCTTTCTACCCATCCCTGCCTCGGTAGTTTTGAGCATTGCGTGAAGCTCACCAATGCTCTTGTCCCACCCGTTTATATTGTAATTCATTATGAACGTCTCAAACCTTTTAGTTAGGCCATTAAGGATCAAATCCGTGGCCAACTCCTTTGAGACTAGACAGTTAAGCCTCTCGAGGTGATCAATGTGGCTTTTCATCTTAAGTACATAAGATGATACCGATTGGGGTTCTTCCATGCGACATGCATGAAGCGCTCGAACCGTTTCGAAGCGCTCTACCCTAGCTTGTTGAAGGAACATTTCCTTCAACTGGGTAATCATGTCATATGCCCCATGATGCTCCAAATCCTTTTGGAGTTCGGGAATCATAGTTCCCAACATGATGCAGGAAACCTGCATGGAATCCTCAGTATACTAAAGCCAATCGTTAGGCCTCAACATCCTTGGGTCGGGTTGGTCAGGAATGGGATCGTCAAGGACATAGGCCTTTTTCTCTTGCTTGAGAACATTTCTCAAGTTTCGAAACTAGTCCATAAAGTTATTATGGTTAAGACGATCCCTCTCTAAGATAGTTCTCAGCGATAGGGCATGGACGGTCGGGGTGGTAGCATTATTGTTTGGGGCCATTTCTATAATAATTAACAAAGTTCATATTAGCATTTCTGAAATATTAAATTTTAATCATTAATACCCTTTTATGTCTCATAGATAATTAATAATTAAAACCTAGAATCCAACGTTACATTTAAATGATGGTTAGGTGACCTTTATCCCATTATTTAAATTAACAAGGTAGTCAACACTTGACAATTGCAACCTTTTGCAACTGTCAAGTCTTATGGGATCGGTTAAACATCTTATGTTTAGTTGGCATGTAAATCCCATCAACACCATTGTACGCCATGCTTCGGTGACCCTATGCACATGGTTTCCAATTTAAGTCGTCCTACTTACACACACGTGTGAGTTTACACATACAAGTGGTTAGGTGACCTTTATCCCACAAATACGTTAAGCCCACTTCAAACACACAAGTTCCATAAAAGTGTTTAGGTGACCTTTATCCCACGAATAGTTCTCAAGTGATTCGAGTGTCGTGTAAAAGGGTGGTGTTAAACTTGTTTCCAAAGGGATTTTAGTTTTTATTAATTCTAGTTTTGAAAACTCTATGTACCTTGTATTCGCATGCTTTCAAATACCTGGTACCCTATGGTTCTATTTTTAGTAAAACCCCTTTTATTAAAATAATTAATCCTTTTAACAACTTTTTATTAATCACTTAATGATAAGGAACCATAAATTTTCAGCTTGTTTTGCTTGTTATTAGTTTGTCTTGCATATCCATATATCAAACAACAATCATAAAACAAACAACCAAACAAGCATAATCATACAATCACAAGTGCATAACCATAGCCACTAAGTTGACTACACTTGTTTGCCATCACAAGAGTTGTCATTTGGTCTTTCTTAAGGGTTAATAACAACACATAAGTTAGGATCTCCAAAGACCTCCACTTGAAGTTGCATCCAAATGCTTCTAGTCCTTCTCTTTGTGCCTTCCCTTTGTGCTTCCAGCTTGTGCATCTTCTTTTACAAAATTTATATCCTAATACAAATTTTCTAATAAAAGAAAATACACTAATCTATTTATTACATCACCATTGAATGAATAAATAAATTACAACCATATACAAGCACAAAAGAATAAATAATACAACCCATAATGAATGAAATCAACCAAAACAAGCATTCATCCAAACCAAAGCAACACAAGGTCAAGGCTAGGTTATGCACCAATATTATTCAAGAACCAATAATCCCCATTTAACCCAAAATTTTCGGCCAACATAAACCAAGAACTTAGGGTTTTTGTCCAAACAAAATTAATCAACCATTTGACATCTATCTTTCAAGGTTTAATCATAAGCATGTAAGATATAACCTTGAAAGATTGGGGATTCATTATATCATCACAAAACAACCCCTATTAGGTTGTTTAAGTCCCATAAACCAATTTTACAAGGACTTTAGAAGCTAGGTTTCCACATATCCAGCTCTAGATGCCATTGGTTGGTTTGTTGGACACTTTATGAAAGTTGTTTAACCTCTTAAACATGAAAAATGCAGCGGAACCATAGCTTAATAATATGTTTTGTAAACTGAAAATTAAGGCGTATTATTTAGCAACAACAAACCCAAGAACAAAGGATCAAATATATGTGAAAGAACTAGCTATCAAACATGAAACAACAACCAAAACAAACCCATGAAACTACCTTTCAAGAGCTGTCAAAAGCGTGAGATTTGAGGAAGAGGATGAAGTTCTTGAACGACCAAAAACACCAAGGAAGGTGTCCTCAAGCTTCCATACCCACAAGCATCAAGGAAGTACCTTTGTTGCTAGGATTTGAACACCAAAACGACCAAAGAAGGCTGCTGAAACCACTTTCCAGCCATGAACTTCTTCAAGAAGAATGAGAGAGTTTTGTTCTTCTGGTCTTTTACATGTAAGAGAGAGAGAGAGAGAGAGAGAGAGGATTGAGTGTATAAGTAGTTAATGAAGTCTTGTTCCAAGAAAACAAACGAACGAACCACACTTTGGGGGGGGGGAGGGCGAATGGGTTCAAAAGGGGTTTCCCCCCAAAAATTTTTTCTTCATTTAATGGTTAACTAGTTATTTTATGAGTTATGTAATTAACCTTTTAATTATATAACTCATACACTCTATTATTATTTGATGTTATTTAACCAACTTAAATAACATTACAAATAATACTTATGAACAAAATATCCTTATAAAATGTTCCATCTCATATACAATTTATTTAGAAAACCCATTTTCTAAATTGGTGTTATTATTTAATTGCATGATCATATCATTAATGAAATATTAATTGGTGTTTGCTAAGCTTGTTATTGGGTATGACCCGACTTGGATCATAACGTACTAACCACATCAATGTTCTATGTGTCTTGGGCATAAAAAATCCAACATGAAGAACTGAGGAAGGAAGGAATTCCATCCACTGAGCAAGGAAAAGAAAAGGATGATGTTGCTATCACTATTGAGGAAAACAAGTCAAGTACTCTGGTGTGACAATGTGAGAAGGCCTTAGCACTAGAAAAGTTGGTGATGGGGCTTTCGTATGAGGTGATTCAGGATATGTGTTCTTCTGCATGTAAAATCAGAATATTTGGGGTTTATAAAGCTAATCGTCTATTAATTGATAATGAGAAAGATTTAAAAAGAATTAATGAGGAACTTAAAATAAATGAATTTAAATATTTTGTTAAACTAAACGAGGCTTTGAAAGAGAATGATCACTTAAAACGAATTGTTTTGGAAATAAATGTTGAGATTAACACTTTGACTGAAAGGGTTGCTCTTGCTGAATTCGAGACAAGCAAACTTCAGTCAAAGCTAGATAAATGGACGATATCGGGAATGAAACATGATGATCTATGTAAATCTCAACGGGGGGCTAGGATTAAAACATGATTGGGATATGAAAATGCTAAGGTTTATCCTCCTCCCAGTACTTACTGTTATTCTCCTTTGCCTGTTCCTCATCCTTCTAATGATTTAATCACAACAGATAGTAACAGTATGTGTGCAGGTTTAGAAGGTGTGAATCCTAAGCATATTCGTGAGGACTATGATTATGGACCGACTAGAGGGCTTGGATGCACCAGTCTTAGTACACCTGAGTTTCAGCATCCTGTTTTAGATCATAAATCTAGTTTAAATTCTGTTTTTGTTTCTAGTGAATCTGTAATTGACTCTGTCGCATCATGTTCTCGTGATGTTTCTATTTCATCTTTAACTTCTGAAGATTGTGATGATGCTCGTGTTTTTGATTGTTTTAATAGTGTAAATAATTCCAGCAAAACAAACATCAAGAAAAATTAGACTAATTGTTTTGAAAAATTCTTTTCTCATCCTATTCCATCTTTTATTCCAATGAATAACTCTTTCTCAAATGAAAGGATATTGTCATCATCTGATGCTAGTACGAGTGGTACAAGTACTACATGTACTTCTGATGACAATTCATCTTCTTTTGTAAATAACTATTCTTTTTCAAATAAAAACAGACCTCGAGACATGTATAAGACATACAGTGATGTAGATTCTAAATTGTCTGAATGTGATGATAAAATACTTATTGATCCTATCCCTACCCCGTTACATAACAGACCAAGATTAAAACCACACTGTTTTAGATGTGGTAAAGATGGTCATATAGTTAAGAATTGTTCATAACTATATTATAGACATTTTAATAGATTCATTTGGAAATAGATTGACAAAATTAGTTAATAACTTCTTCTGTTAAAAAATTGTTTTTCCTAAACCCAAAGTTGTTCAAACTTGGGTCCCTATTTCACCTGGTTAACCTGATCTTTGATATGTTTGCAGGAGTCATCTACGAAGGTCGTTAATAGTGTATGACATGTAGATAGTGGATGCTCCAGACATATAACGGGGTTCAAGGACTTACTGACCAATTATCGAATAATAAATGGAGGATCTGTCGCATTCGCTGGCGACAAAAAAGGAGGGAAAATGATCAGTCAAGGAGAAGTTCCTAATGGGTCGCTAACTTTAGAGAAAGTCAATTATGTACCCGAGCTTGCGTTTAATCTGTTGAGTGTCTCTCAGATCTATGATAAGGACATTCCAGTCTTGTTCAAGTCCAATGAATGTCTCTTTTTGAAATCTGAGATTGATATTCCAGATGAGATGGTACTAATGAGGTCTCCGATAAAGAATGATACATATCTTCTTGACATGGGTTAAAGGGAGTCAACATCTACCGTCACCTTTCTTCTTTCCAAAGCCTCCACTTCTGAGTCTTTTTTATGGCACCGTAGATTGGGTCACGTTAATTTGAAAATTATAAACAAATTGGTTAAAAACAATCTTGTTAGGGGACTACCTTTAAAATATTTATCTGTGGTCGAAAAATGTATGGCATGTGCCAAGGCTAAACAACATAAGAAACCACACAAGCCAAAACTTGAAAATATCATATCTAACCCCTCGAGTTGTTACACACCGATTTGTTTGGCCCAATCAGTTTTAAATCAATTGCTAAAAAATCTTTCTGTCTTGTTATAATAGATGATTTTTCCAAGTACTCTTGGGTGAGATTTCTTGCTCACAAAGGAGAGGCTACTCAGGAGCTGCAGAAGCTAATTATGTCAATCTAATCTATAAGCAAGAGAAAAGTTATGGCAATCAGAAGTGACAACGGTACCGAATTTAGAAATCAGATCTTTGATTTGTTCTGTGCTGCTAAGGGAATTTTAAGACAATTCAGTGCTGTAAGGACCCCTCAACAGAACGAAGTAGCTGAACGAAAGAATCGCACCCTTATTAAAGCCGCTCGTACGATGCTGATTGAATCTTCCCTACCCTTTTCCTTTTGGGCGGAGGCAATACACTGTGCTTCATACGTTCTAAACAGGGTGTTGATTGTCAAGGACAAAATGAAAACTCCTTATGAACATTTCATATGAGAAAGCCTTTAATTGACTTCTTTCGACCATTTGGCTGCTCCTGCACTCTATTGAACACTCAATCTCTGTCGTGTCTGAGGAATGTTACTTCGTCAGCTATTCTTCCTCTCAGAAGGCTTATCGGGTATATAACAAGAGAACATGTATTATTCAAGAGTCATTCTGTGTTGATTGGCAGGAATCTAATTCCTCTGATGTTCGGTCTGAACCAGCATGGTTCTTTGACTCCGATACGGTGTTTAACTACTTTAATCCTCATGCTTTGACGATGATGCGTCTATCTCCAATGTTAAACAAATATCATTCGTCCAACTCTATTACCTGTCATTCCTCAAGAGCATTCCACCTCATCTGCAAATGATGCCATGTTAGTTGATATTACATCGTCTTCATCATCATTTGATCTTCCACCTGCACCTGTTTCTGCATCCTTTTCTTCATCACCAACATCTACCTCATCACAACAAGTACCATCCCTTTCACCTTCATCTAGCCATCCACATTCTATCAGCCCTCCTTCTCCAAACATCCTACCTATACCCACTGATTTCAAAACCTTAAAAGATCATCCTCATGATAACATCATTGGATCCATCACCGATGGAGTACGGACGGGGAGTCAATCTGCTTTGATTAACATTTGTCTCTTCTCTTGTTTTATATGCCAAATCGTTCCGAAAAATGTTCATGCAGCTCTTCAAGACCCTTGTTGGGTTGAATCAATGTAATTAGAGCTACAACAATTCAGAAAGCTCAAAGTGTGGACTCTAGTTGATCTTCCACCAAACAAATGCTCAATTGGCACGAAATGGGTTTTTAAGAACAAACCCGATGACCGTGGCATTGTGGTGCGGAAGAAATCAAGACTGGTGGTGCAAGGATTTGCTCAAGAAGAAGGGATTGACTATATCGAAGTTTTTGCTCCTGTCGCCAGTCTTGAAGCCAGAAGAATTTTTCTAGCTCATGTCGCTCATAAACAGTTCAAAGTCTATCAGATGGATGTCAAATGTGCCTTCCTGTATGGAGACATTGACGAGGAGATATACGTGTGTCAAGAACCTGGTTTTGAGGATCCTGATTTTCCTGACAAAGTTTATAAACTTGACAAGTCTCTTTATGGTCTTCATCAGGCCCCTCGAATCTGGTATGAGACTCTAACACAGTATCTCTTAAGCAATGGATTCTCTCGTGGCACCATTGATATGACTTTATTCAAGAAGGAAGTGGATGGTGAGATGCTAATCGTACAAGTCTATGTCGATGATATTATCTTTGGCTCCACCAATCCAAAATTATGTCGGGATTTTGAGGAGGTAATGCGTGGTCGTTTTGAAATGAGCATGATGGGGGATATGTGCTTTTTCCTTGGGCTTCAAGTCGAACAAAAGCCAGAAGGAATTCTCATTCATCAATAAAAGTACATTAAAGAGATGCTGAAAAAATTCAAGATGGATGATGCTTCCTCTGAAATGACTCCAGTTAGTGCTCAAACTTGTCTCACTCCTCATGAGAACGGGAAACCTGTTGATCCTCATCTCTATAGATCTATGATCCCTTATGTATCTAACAGCAAGTCGTCCCGACATCACCTTTGCTGTAGGATATTGTGCTCGATACCAATCTGCTGCGAAAGAGTCTCATGAAAAAGCAGTAAAACGAATCTTTCGTTATCTTAAGGGCATTTCTCGTTTGGGTCATTGGTATCCTTATGGTGGGAATTATGATTTACATGCATATTCTGATAGTGATTCTAATGGCTGCAGGTTAAACAAAAAATCGGTTACTTGTGGGTGTCAATACTTAGGATATTGTATGGTTTCATGGCAAAGCAAGAAACAGACCACTATTTCTCTCTCTATGGGAGAAGCAGAATACATTGATGCCTCTTGTTGCTGTTCACAAGTACTCTGGATCCAGCATCAGATGATTGACTATTGCATCAACTTTCTCCATACATCGTTGTTCTGTGACAACGAAGCAGCCATTGGGATCGCCAAGAATCCTATTCATCATTCCCGAACAAAGCACATTGAGACACGGATTCATGCAATTCGTGATGCTCAGGAAAAGGGTTTCATTGATATTATTCCTATTGACATCAAAAACCAAAAAGCAGATCTTTTCACAAAAACATTTGATAAACCTTGGTTTTAGAATTGATCTCTATGTTAGGTCTAATATCTTTTTAAAACTCTTTTTCTTAAATAATAATAATAAAATAATAATAATAATAATAATAATAATAATAATAATAATAAATTTCCACATCTTTCTTAGGTGTAGAAATTTAGGAGGAGAGTAAGTAAATAAAAAATGAAAAGAGAACTAGGAGAAAAATGAAAAGGGAACTAGAAACTTGAGTCGAGATGACGGGAAATGATTGTATATCTTCTGAATATGCTTGTTGGTGCATGACTGGCGTCTAAAATGAGAAATGTTCGTAACTGATGCTGTTATCTGATTTACATCTTATTTTTAATTGCAAATAACAGAAAAACAAACAGACTCTTTAATGATATGCTTGGTAGACTTAGCCTGAAGAATAAAGTAGATAGCAGCATAATGATTTAAATTAAAATATATTCTTAAGGATGTCTGGATTTATGCAATCATTTTGGCCTGCATGAAAACTGAGTCCCGACAAAAATTAGATTGAGAATTGATCTTTAACCCACCATGATACAAATCATATAAGCCATATCTTTGAGCCATGATTGGTGTATTTATGTGTCTTCTGTTTGTGCTAATCTCCTTTGCTGTACGGAAGTACTGACCTGGAGTGATGATCTTCTTTGCTGTACGATAGTACTGACCGGGAGCTCTCATCGACACTTGATTAAATGGTCATCTCCTTTGTTATACGTGAGCATAGACCTGGAGCTCTCATCATTTTAATCTAAGTTGTGTCAAATCATCTAAATGATGAATTCATCACAGAATGCAATATTCTGTTAATAACCACTTACACACTAATGCACAAGCCTTGTTCTATAAAGATTGTAACAAAATTCAAGAAATCCTGAGGTTGGGTGAGGGTTTTTGCCAAATGATTGTGGGGTCTTAGCATTCTGAAGCATTTAATCGAACCTTAACGAATCATCTTCTGCTTGTTGAAAAAGATAGGGCATGGGTTTAAGTGGGCAAACATATCAGCAATCGTTATTGATATGTTTGAGAATTTCAAGTTCATTCAAATTCTGTGATTATATACAGTTATCAGTGTGATCTCATTGCTTGTCGATGATTAAATTCATCTTTGTGCTAAAGTATATCCTGAGGATGTGATCTAATGATTGACTCAGTTCTTGGGTTTAATAAAATATAATATTATAATTATAAAAAGTTTTCTAAGCTTTTAAAGTTCAGCGAAATTATACTTTCGCAAACAGTTTCATAGGGCGAAATTGTTGTTTCGTTCGGTACTCTCACTTTGTGTGAAGTCAATTTCGACTAGATTTTCACGTGGCAAAATTACAGCTTCGCTTGGCGAAATTGTAGCTTCACTTAGCGAAACTCCAGTTTCGCTGTCTGCGAAACTATTTGCTATTTAACTCATTTTGCGAAATTTGTTCCTCATTTTCGCTCAATCGAACGCTTAAACTTCTTAGGGTTGTTCCATGACCTCCCATTGTAAATTTGACATTTTGAGAGTTTGTTATCGGTTGACCATTGATTCATGCTTGCAAGTCAGTTTCGAACTCAGAACCATTACTTAATCTCGTTAAATCTGCATCATTGTGAGTCTATTTGAACAAGACTCTTCGGTACCTTCGCAGTTCTTACTGCGAAAGTACCGATAGTCCAGCGAAACTGAACGAAAGTTTATGGTTTTTAGCGAAACTGTGAGGTTATGCTGTCCGAGCGAACTTAACAGTTTCGCTGACTAAACTTCAATTTCGATGTGCCTAAACTATAGTTTCGGCTTGTCGAATCTACTTCACTGTTCTGCCGAAATTAATGTGCCCTTGCTGGCGAAAGTATAGTTTCGCCTGCCGAAACTATAACTCATTCTGCGAAACTGTAGTTTCGGCTAGCGAAATTAATTAAATTTTTGTTTATTCTTTATTGTTTACTTATTCTTATTTCATATTAGCATTTAATCATTAATTCTAATGCATTTCATTTGTTTTTCAGGTTTAAATGGCAAATCTAAAATTTGATGAGAGAAAAAACATCACAGCCATCTTAGACAATACTCATCCTAAAGTAGCCGGCTTTAGAGACTGCATTTGATGGTTGCAAGGATCTCCTATTGCTTATGCTATCTCTCATTCTACTACCATCTATGATATTCACGTTAGAGATTTTTAGAGATCAGCTGAGTATGATACTTGAGGAAACACACAGAGTATTACTGCTAAAGTTTTGGAGCATGAGGTGTCTATTACAGCAGAGACTATCTCAAGGATCCTAAGACTAGATGAAGATTCAGGAGAGGAAGTTTCTATGACTAATGCTGAGGTGTTTGCAGCGTTTAGGAGTATGGGATATGAGGGACCAGCTTTTGGCACACGAAAAGAGATCAAGAAGTCCTTCCTTTCAAAGGACTGGAGATACATAGGCCACATCTTTATTATGTGTTTAGATCACCGTAAAGGTGGATCAGATGGGCTGAACCTAGACTGGGCAAAAGCCATGGTGTTATGCTGTAAAGGGGAGAAAGCAAACATTGCTAGGCTGATATTTGCATGTATGGCAGAAAATATGATGGGACTGAAGAAGGATAAGTGGCTGATGTACTCTAGATTTCTGCAGATAATCTTTAATGATCTAATTCCTGATGTGCCAAGACACGGGGAGGTTAAAAGGTTGGTGCAGATGAACACCCGTATTTTCGCAGATTGATGTGCCATCCAACATGACTTTAGTGGAAAGATCACCCCTCTGTGGGAAAACATGTACCCACCTGAAAGATAGAATTATATCAGGAGGGTGGACGAGTCAGAAAATAAGAGAGCTGAGGAAACCCGGGCACAGCAGTCAGATGCTGCTAAGAAAAGAAAAAGATATTCAAAGGAAAAGGATTATGACTTCGAAGAGAAGGTGAATGAAAGGGCTGAGGAGATAAGGGTTGCGAAAGAGAGAAGGTCGAAAAAGAAAGCTGATGTAGGAGAGTCTGAAAGGAGAACAAAACAAAGACACCAAGAATTTACAGAAACTTCAAGGAGAGAAGAAAGAGGTGGTTTAGATGAGGATGTGATTCGAAACATCAACAGCTCTCTTGCTAATGAACTTAGCATGATGAAAACAAAACTCACTAATCAAGAGATACGAGAGAGTCAAAAGGATGAAGTGATTGAAGGGATGAAGAAGATGTTGATGGATCAAAGCTTGCTGATAAAGAACCTGTTTGAGTAGATAAATGAGTTAAAAGCTGCTGCCAGCCTGCCCAATCAACTAACTCAATCTGAGTTAGATGATTTAACTGACGTTTCCAAATACCCATTTCTGAATATGGGTACATCCTCCAGGGCAGAAGAGGGCACATCTGGTGCAGCAACTGAAGAAGCTGGAGGTTTTGGAGTGGAGAAAGAGAATGCAAATATGGAGAAGGAGATATTTGAAGCAGGATTTGTTAATATGTAGTTTGATTTTGAGAAGGGTTTGGTGGGTGAAGAGGTGATAGTAGAGAAGAATGCTGAAAAGGAAGCTGAAAATGGCAAAGGGCTAATTGATGAAGAGGAAGATGATGAGCAACTGGTTGACTATGATTCTGAACCAGAGTTTTATGAGGTTCATAAGAGGCCGCTGGTATATGTAGCCAAAAAGGGAGAAGTAGATGGAGATGTTTTCGAAATGGCAAAAGAAGAATGGTTCGTTAGAGAAACAGAGCCTGAAAAGCTGACTCCCCTATTCCAAAACTTGGAAGGGTTGAGCAAGAAGGAGGCTGATAAGAGAATCATTAGCTGGTGTTATAACTCCAACCTCAAGATGTTCGTGATCTAGAGGAGAGCTGGTGGTATTTCTTACATGAAGAAGTGGAATGCATTCACGACCTTGCCAAAATGGGATTTAAGGAGGCGGGCAGCATTGCCATTACTGAATGCCCATCTTAGTGAAAGGGCCTCATTATTGGAGAAGGAGATAAAAAATGGCTTAAAAGACAATTTAGAGTCCTTTGGATTTATGAAAGCGGAGAGAAGACGATCGAAGAAGGACAAGGATTGGGAGACTGGAAAGGGAAAGATTGTACTGAGGGTGAAGCCCCCAAATACCATGAATAGGGTCAGATTGGCAGATCCCCTCCCCCAACAACTACAAAATTTTGAGAAGTGGTTTTATGATAACAATACGGGGGAGGCGGTAATCAGAGTGAAGAATGGTGGTGAATTCAAAGTTTTTGATCCGATGGAGCTTTTAGCTTTTGTGATGAAGACCTGCTGGTTCTGTGCGAGAATCTTATCAAAGCAGGTGCGGGTGATGAGACAAGGAAGGAAGCCAGTCTATTTATGACTGTGGCAAATAAGATCAGAGGTGTGAGGGCAGAGGTCAAGAGGCTTGCAGAGAAAGTGAGGGCCCAAGATGATCTAAACATGGACATACAGGATTTGGCCAGACAGTTTGGGCAAGCTAGTTCTCATCCCAAAGGGGCTAATGAAGCAGGAAGAGACCAAGGTGAATCGTTTGCTGAAGCCCCCTAAGGAGGTCGCTGCAGGAGCTGTAGAAGACAAATCAAAGGCAGCAGGGGAAACTGGAGCTGACTAGATAAATCAAGACGAGTGAAGGCGGTGAGTTCCAACCTAGGGGGAGTATTAAAGATCATGCATAGGTTGGACTCACCTTAGATTAGAATGTTTACATTTGCTTGTAATAGGTATTATGTTAGCTTACTTTTGTATGTAATTAGCTTTATTATGTTTTGCAGTCCAGCGAAACTGTGAGCGAAACTATAGTTTCGCTCACGGTCAGCTGTTTAGTTCTCTTGGCGAAACTGTTGTTTCTGCTGGGCGAAACTATAGTTTCGGGAGAACACTTTCGCTGATAGCGAAACGGTCTGCGAAACTAAGACTGCTATATATAGTTTTGATCATTTTCATTGTTGGTTAACCTTGCAAAAACCCTAATCGTTTATTCTTGTTGCAAGTGAGTATTGTAAGCAGTTTATTCACTGATATATCAATGTGCTTTGTTATTATTGATTATGTTAATCATCATTTCTTTATTTTGAATCATTCGTGGTTGCTTTCAATCTTCATCATCGTTGTTTCTCATTGTTTGTATTTGATATTGAATAATCCAACATCTCATTTGTACTCTAAATCGATCAAATGGACCAACAAAGAAGCTTTGTGAATCATTAGATCTCAAATCCATTGAGTTTTTGATGATTTCAGATTGATTTCGTGTTGAAAAAGGTTTTCAGCTTCATCCAGCGAAATTAGAGATTCATTCAGCGAAACTGTAATGCTCATCCAGCGAAACTACATGTATTATCCTATTTGAAGTTGTTTTCAGCTGTCCTGTGAAACTAGCTTTATTGAACGAATGTTCAACAGTGTTTGTGGGTGATTTTTAAGCAAATTTGCTGTCGAAAGTACCATTTGAACTAAAGTTCAAGCTTGTTTCGTGCGAAATTGTCAGTGAAACTAAGCAATTTCAGGCATTTGGCTAGCGAAACTGCTGCCGAGATTGCCTGCATAATTAAAGCAGTTCAGCGAAACTAAATTTCCACTGCGAAACTGTCTGCGAATTTACCAATTTTCAGTGAAACTAGTTTCTTCCTAGCGAAACTAGTATGTCAAAGATGACTTCCCTCACTCTTGCTGATCTTGAAAGTGTAGCTCCCAATAGACCTCTGAGACTCATTAACGAGGATAATTTCAAGGATTGGAAGAGATGTATCAAAGCCTTTTTCTTCTACACTGACCACAATCAATGGGAATCTATCATTTCTGGTCCTCACATACCAACTGTCACTGTTGGTGATGTTGTATCTCAAAACAAGGACTCGTCAACATTCATTGAGCAGGACCTGAAGCTCATCGATCGTGACCAGAAAGCTTTTGGAGCATTAACTCTCTGCCTCGCACCAGACATCTACAACCGATTTGTTGAGCATAAAAATGCTAAGTCCCTCTTCGATGCTTTATGTGAGTTCTATGATGGTAATGATGAGTTAGTGAAGGATAACAACATTCAAGCCGAGAGGGAATTCAACTCCTTTATGGGATACAAGAACGAGAGTCTCACAGATCTCACAAATCGTTTTCTGACAGTTTCAAGCACACTAAAGAAATACGATGAAAAACGTTCCAACAGTGAGCAAGTAAACAGATTGCTAGACTCTCTCCGACCTCAGTGGAGCCTTCAGGTGAGAATGCTAAAGCAGGAAAGAAGTTTCACTGATTACAAGCTGATGGACATCATCAATAAACTTAAATCCTTTCAGTTGGACATGAAGAGAAGGGAATTTAACCAGACCAAGATGCCTATATCTGGTTTCACTCAAAATGTTGCATTACTGTCTTCCGCTGCTAGCTCCCATATGTAGACATCTATTCAAGGAGGAGTGAATACTGGAAATTATTTAGGAGGTAGTGGTAGTGTTGGGAGAGATCAGGCTAATCCAAAGCAAGTGTTGAAGATTCAGTTCTGTCCGAGACAGTGGCTCTTTTTGGCATGTTTGTTCAGAGCTATGAAGCCTTAGTGGCAGGAGAGTTGAAAGGCAAGGGGATGATTATGTAGGATATGTATCAGGTGGACCCTCATGATCTTGAAGAGACTGATATTCAATGGCAAATGGTAATGTTGACACTTAGAGCTCGGAGATTCTTGGAACGTACTGGACGAAAGAACTTCGGAGTTCAAAGCTCTAACTCCAAAATGGGATTTGATAAATCTAAGCTGAGGTGTTTTAATTGCAAGCAGTTGGGACATTTCAAACGTGAATGTCCTACCAATCGTCACTGATCCTAATAACTTGGGAGTTCCACGACTGGTATCTAGCGGGAGTAAAGTGGATATGAGCCACAAGAAAGAGACAACTTTGATCTCTAATTTTGATTGGAGTGCTGAGGTTGTAGAAACGAGAGAGGAGATTAATCAAGCACTGGTGGCTGAAATTGTTAAAGGAAAGGGGAAGGTAAACTGTGAGGATGAATTTGATCCATTCAAGGAACTTAAAGAGGAAGCTGAGCTGTCTGTGAAGGAGAAGGGAAAGGAGGATGAGAGGGTGATAGAAGGTAAATCTGAAGAACTGAAGAAGGAAGGAAGTCCATCCACTGAGCAAAGAAAAGAAAAGAATGATGCTGCTATCACTGTTGAGGAAAGAAAGTCAAGTACTCCGGTGTGCCATTGTGAGAAGGCCTTAGCAGCAGAAAAGGTGGGGATGAAACTTCCGTATGAGGTAATTCAGGACATGTGTTCTTCTGCATGTAAAATCAGATTATTTGGGGTTTATAAAGCTAATGTTTATTAATTGATAATGAGAAAGATTTAAAAAGAATTAATGAGGAACTTAAAATAAATGAATCTAAATATTTTGTTAAACTAAACGAGGCTTTGAAAGAGAATGATCACCTAAAACGAATTGTTTTGGAAAGAAATGTTGAGATTAACACTTTGACTGAAAGGTTTGCTCTTACTGAATTTGAAACAAGCAAACTTCAGTCAAAACTAGATAAATGGACGATATCGGGAGTGAAACATGATTATCTATGTAAATCTCAACGGGGGGCTAGGATTAAAACAAGATTGGGATATGAAAATGCTAGGGTTTATCCTCCTCCCGGTACTTACTGCTATTCTCCTCTGCTTGTTCCTCATTCTTTTAATGATTTGATCAAAACAGATACTAACAGTATGTCTGCAGGTCTAGATGGTGTGAATTCAATCATGTTCGTGAGGACTATAAGTCAAGTACTTCGGTGTGCAATGTGAGAGGCCTTAGCAGCAGAAAAGGTGGTGATGGGACTTCCGTATGAGGTAATTCAGGACATGTGTTCTTCTTCATGTAAAATCAGATTATTTGGGGTTTATAAAGCTAATCGTTTATTAATTGATAATGAGAAAGATTTAAAAAGAATTAATGAGGAACTTAAAATAAATGAATCTAAATATTTTGTTAAATTAAACGAGGCTTTGAAAGAGAATGATCATCTAAAATGAATTGTGTTGGAAAGAAATATTAAGATTAACACTTTGACTGAAAGGGTTGCTCTTACTGAATTTGAAACAAGCAAACTTCAGTCAAAACTAGATAAATAGACGATATCGGGAATGAAACATGATGATCTATGTAAATCTCAACTGGGGGCTAGGATTAAAACAAGATTGGGATATGAAAATGCTAAGGTTTATCCTCCTGCCAGTACTTACTGCTATTCTCCTCTGCCTGTTCCTCATCTTTATAATGATTTGATCAAAATAGTTACTAACAGTATGTCTGCATGTCTAGATGGTGTGAATCCTAAGCATGTTCGTGAGGACTACGATTATGGACTGACTAGCGGACTTGGATGCACTAGGCTTAGTACACATGAGTTTCAGCATCCTGTTTTAGATCATAAATCTAGTTTAAATTCTATTTTTGTTTCTAGTAAATCTGTAATAGACTCTGTCTCATCATGTTCTCGTGATGCTTCTATTTCATCTTTAACTTCTGTGGATTGTGATGATGCTTGTGTTTCCGATTGTGTTAATAGTGTAAATGATTCCAGCAAAGTGAACATCAAGAAAAATCAGACTAATTATTTTGAAAAATTCTTTTCTCATCCTATTCCATCTATTATCCAAATGAATAATTCTTCTTCAAATGAAAGGATATTGTGATCTTCTGATGCTAGTACAAGTACTACATGTACTTCTGATGACAATTCATCTTCTTTTTTAAATAACTATTCTTTTTAAAATAAAAACAGACCTCGAGACATGTATGAGACATACAGTGATGTAGATTCTAAACTGCCTGTATGTGATGAGGAAATTGTTAGGACCTGATATTTGAACGAAATACCTAGTGATTAGCGTGTAAACCACATCAAATAGTGCGGAATCCTATTTGATTGGCGATCCAATCAGTGAGAACACACGAAGAATCAATCAAGAATTGAATCTAACATTAGAAGTCGATTAGGAATCGATCTAATGTGTTCTGTGAACTTGGAGAACGATTTGGGAGGCTTCTGGACGGCTAGGGTACGTCTGGAGTCGTAATGGTATGAATGCTTACGTTTTTCCACGAATTGGGTCTATTTATAGGTTAGTATTGTTCAATCGTGCGACTGGACCATAAGTATGGTTCAGTCGTGCGATTGAACCATGCGGTTGATTCATCCGCACGACTGAGTGTTCAGTCGTGCGACTGAGCCAATCTTATGTGTCAATCATACGACTGATCCAGTCTCCTGGTTCAGTCGTGCGATTGAGTCAATCGTATGAAGTTATTCATGCGTATGGTCCATTCGCATGGGCCATTCGCATGAGAACTTCATTAAGTTAAGTTTGAATGTTTTAATTGATATAACTTGATGTGTAACCATTCAAACAATCATAAACCCAATTAATCAACTCAATAACGACTCATTAATGAAATATTAGACATTACAAATCACAACCAATCCATATCATTTCATTAATCAATACATATTACATCATAGTCAGACAGACAAGATCTATTACATTACAAATCATGATCTAGGGACATACATGCATCAACAAACTCCCCCTTGGACCTAGATCTCTCTAATCTCTTGTCTTCTGCATAACCTCCTTGTACTTCTTGTACTTCTCCTCTTTGGTGACTCCCGCGTGAATCTCAAACGCGAAGCAGAGTCGTATAACGTTTTGGAACTGGAGGGCTTGTACAATATCTTGCGTGTCATAGAACAGTGGCCACTTGTATAATGTATAAACATCATTAGCCTACAAGTTGGTAAGCCACATCAGGTCGAATACCCTGATCGTATCCATTTGTCCCTCTTTGCTTAGGACTATGACCGCTTCAGCTGTTCTCCAATCATAGTACCACCACTTAAAGTGTGGAGTGAAGTCCTGTGGCATTTCCCTGAGTGGGATTCTCGACATTGTGCGTGGAGGACTCCACTTCAACACTATCTTGGGCTTGCCAGTAATGGCATCAACCTCAGACCTTCTGATATACCTAGTAGGCTGTTGGGGTCTGAAGTTAACCCATCTGGTGTGGTACTCCTTCTTAAGGGCAGCCTCGAACCAGCCTGACATCTTCCTCGGGTCAGCATACAAAAGCTTTAGCTTAGCCAGCTTGTTGAGCTCAAAACCTGGTAGAGTCTTCAGATCATGTTGGAATCTGAAGTACTCTATGCCCTGTTCTCTCTTAACTGCATAAGCATTAAGATCATCAAAATAAGCCCATGCTATAATCCTGCCAGACACCTTGTGGTGTTTCTTGACTCTGTAGAGCTTGGTGTAGGCATCTTTCTTCGGTGCAGCACGTTGGGCTCTAACTTCTTCAAAACATGCAGCCCACTCAGCCTTTCGAATGTCAACATCATCATTTGAGGCTTGGGCTGTTCCTTCTGCCTTCTCAGTTTCCTGCTCCATCTTGTTCAACACTTCAAAAGTATCACTGACGAGGGACTCACCCAGATTGGGGACCACATTACCCTCATTGTCAGCGTACTGAGGGTACTCCTCTGCGGTGATATCTTCGACCTCGACTTCATCAACATCGTTGAGCTCTTCATCACTGGTCGAATCAACTGTTGGAGCATCTTTAACTATTTCATCCGGATTGAGCTTGAAGATCTCTGCGAGTTGCTCGTTAGATAGGTCATGAATTATTTCCCCTTCTTTAGGGGTATAACTAACAGACCTTCTTACGATCCCTTGCAGATCAAGAATCATGGTTAGTTAAGTCTTGACCTGTTGAAGGGGAGCAACATCAAACTCATCTCTTTGATAGTTTGGATCTGTTTGATTTAAACATTCAACACCTAACTCATTAGTAATTAATCAAACAGAAAATACATTAACTTAATATATAAACATTCAATACATTGTTTTTCAATACATAATTCAAACACAAAAGTAAGTAAATACATAAAACATCTAGTCTTTACTTTTATCTTGAATCAAAGTCTCATCACTCGGAGGAGCAGAGGTGGTAGCTGACTGGTCCTGTCTGTTCTTCGACCTTCTTTCTTGACCTAAAGCAGAGGCCGATGCAGCCGCATCCCCTCCTTCTGCTTCGTCATCATCGTCCTTTCCCTCTGTCCTCTCTCCGTCTGTTTCCTCTTCATCCTCAGTATCATCCTCTTCATCTTCATCATCATCTTCATCATCATCATCACCATCATCTCCATCCTCTTCCTTGATCTTTAAGGGCTCGTCCTTTGATCCCTTTAGCCGCAGCATGATGGTCTTGTTGGTGGTCTCCAACTCCTCTATCCTTTTGGCTGATTGGGCATGCTGCTCCTGGAGTTGGGACATCTCTACTCTCTGTGCATCCATCAGCTGGGTCTGCTGCCCATAACACGAGCCTGCTCTGCCATCTGTTGAGATTGGGCAGCAGTAGGTCGGTAAGCTGTCGGATCTGTGCAACTTTCTCCTCATCGGCAGCTAGTAGGCGCATCACCATCCGGTTGAGCGCCGACAGCTGTTCCTCTACCCCGATTGGAGGTAGAGGTGATCCATACATGTGTGAGGACTGGGCTGACGGTCCTGCATGGTGTGAGGTGGTGGTGGTGGTGGCTGTAGTGAAGATGGGTCGGTAAAATGGTGGAGGTGAAGTGGGCGTAAATGGTATGGTGGTGGATGGGATATGTACTATGGTGGTAGGTATGGTGGTGGCTGTGGTAGCTGTGGTGGATGTGGTGGCTGCGGTGGCTGTGGTGGTGGATGGTATAGCTTTGGAGGTGGTAGTGGTGGCTGTGGTGGTGGATGTAGAGGCTACAGTAGTAACGAAGGTCAACCGACGCTTCTTCTTCTTCAGTCCATGGGGCTGAGCCATCCTCTTCCTCCTCGTCCCTGTGGAGGTGGATGCTCCCCCTACAACCCTGCCTGCTGAACCCGGAGCATAACTTGGGTCAGTCTCAGTCTCTCTGGAGTCTCTCGGGTGTTCACCAACCACCCGTAGCCCGTGTTCTGTGGGAACAACTTTGCTTCCCACAGTTCGCATGAGGGGCTCCTCATTAGACTCCTCCTCCTCCTCAGCACCAACAACAAACTCCTGATGAAATCCGGCTGTCTCAGCAATATCTCCAGCTGGGGCAGACACCGGGGGAATAACATCAGACACAGTGCCTCTCGGTGGAGCAGGCATATCGTCCCCGGCGTCTCCACTATCATCATCATCCGAATCAATCTCTGGGAGGAGCAGCCTCTCATCATCAGAGTCACTGTCCTCATGACGCCATTTGCGTCTGCCTGGTGCCACATACCTCTCCTTGGCCAGGTGGCCAATCAATCTCTTAACTTGGGGCTTCACCTGCTTCCCCCTATAAACCCTCATCCGACCCAGAGTCGTATCATCCATGATCTCTAGAGCCACTGCATCATGACTCTCTTTGGGCAGATGTGGCAGCTTCTCGTTGAAGATGAGCTGTAAGAACCTGGGGTACATACAAAACCCCTCCTTTCCCTTTGCCTCCAAGTTCTCCACCAGATAGGAGAATATCATGCTAGAAAAGCTGAAGGGGTGGTTCAGCACCAGTGCCACGTAGGCATTTTGGATCTGGTCTGAGAGGTCGTCGAACCCACCCCTCCTCGACGCAACGCACTTAAGGATCACGTGTGCTAAGTACTTGTACTGGGGGCACAGGTTGCTCTTGTTGAGCACACCTGAGTTTATGTCCCCAGCGTACTTTATCCTCAGAAAGCATCCTCTCACGGTCAGTGGATGTAATCTCTTAGGGTGATCAGTATCATCCCCAAACTCTAGGACCCTCTGGATGTCAGCAGCAGTGATCTCAATATCATGACCCAGTATAGAGCTCCTAATGCTGTAGGGCTCACGAGAGCGGTCCACAGAGGCATTCTCCCAGAATGCCTGATGTAGTGATCTGTAGGGCGTGCAAGGAGTGGAGATAGCCTTATGGATCCGGGACCGTCTGAGGAAGGCTATAATATCGGTGAACTCGGCCCCGTTCCTGGTAGTGTGATCCAAATGAGCACAGATGTTGTGCTTTGGATTTATGGACCATCTCTCCGCCATAATCCTGAAAACACATGACATAGAACCATTAGTACATAATACATTAAAATTTTGTTCTAAGTGTAATGTTGAAATTCATTCTGATTCATTCGTGCGAATGAATCATGCAACTGAATTCAGTCGGCTGTCCTTTCATGCGACTGAGCTCATTCTGGTCAATGTGACATGCGATTGTGTTCAGTCTGCTGACTGAGTCTGCGAATGATTCAGTCGGCCGACTGAGCTCAATCGCATGGTTCATTCGGGCGATTTACCCAGTCGCAAGTTTCAATCGTGCGATTGGAGTTCATCCGGGCGACCAGTCGCGTGTCCTGTAGTTCAGTCGCCAATCGTTCGAATCTTTAACAAAACAAGTGTTTTAACATAGATAACCGGTTCAATAGACTCGCATTCTTGTTACTAACAACCTATTAACCTTAATTTTAACGTTTTGCACAGTTTAGGTAGGTTATTAGGTCTTTTAAGTCTCGGTTCTTGTTATACAGTCGAATAACCCAAATTAGGGTTTAAATCCTTCAGGTTTTGGGAAGATGAAACTTCAAACTACCTGTATAATCAATAGCAAGAGTCAGTGAATCAAGATCAAGACGAAAACAAAGTCTAATGAAAATTTGGCAGCGTAACGGTAGGGTGTGCGATTTGAGAGCGATTGGGGTGTGATGAATGAAATGTGATCGACTGTGCCCTTTAAATACTGAAGCTGAGTTCAATCGGCCGACTGGCCTCAGTCGCTCAGTTCATTTGTGCGACTAAGGCTCAATCGTGCGATTGGCCCAGTCAGTCGCATGCTGTTGACTGACTGAGGTTCAGTCGATCGACTGACTCAGTCGTGCCTTTCATTCGCCTGTTCAGTTGACCGAATGAGTATCAGTCGGCCGACTGACTCATTCGCCCCCTTCCAATCGGTCTAATGGGTCATTCTGATAAGCCATTCGTGTGAATGGCTCAATCTCATGTCCATTCGTGCGAGTGAAAGCCATTCGCATGGTTGGTCCATTCTCATGGTCCAATCGTGCGAATGGGTCATACTTAGTTAATTTTCTGCCATTTTTACCAATTTACATTTAAACCCTTTTAACTTTTGAAATTAACGTTATGAGCTTTTGATCATCTCAGACATGATCATTTTAACTTGAAAACTTTATGATCACCTCAGACGTGATCCTTTCAAACAATTTAGTCACCTCAGACGTGACCCTTTTAAACATTTTGTCACCTCAGATGTGACTGTTTTAAACTTTTTAAAACACATGTGGTCATCTCAGACATGACCCTTTTTAGTGTGTTGATTCCTTACTGATTTTCCTGATGTAGACCAACAAACTAACAAACTAAAACTACTAACTAACTTAAAAAATTTAAACTAAATACTCAAAACAAGACTTGTTTTTGGCTTTTTGTGAGAGATAAATCCTAAGATGGACATCTACAGGATTTGGTTCTGGAATAGACAGCTTCAACTTGGATTGACCACATCTGGACCAATTCAATTTTGGAATCATACAGGCAAGTCAAATCATTTGGGACTTATTGTCAAAATCTTTTGATGCTCAAATCTTGGTGTTCATCCAGAGTTATCAGCAACTTTAGGGAATCATACTGGAACTCTTAGATTTTCACATTGATATGAACTTTCAAGAATTGCAGCCACAATGATTGTCAATATATTTGTCCACTTAAATCCATACACAGACTTTTGACACAGACTGGTGATTGATTTAGGTTTAATTATTTCAACTAACATTTGTGGATCCCACACTTATATGGTAATCAACATTCCTCAGGAGCTTTTGAGCGGTCTACGGGTATTATTACAAGAAGAGACTATTCTTAGAGTTTTCAAAGAGAAGCCAGTCCTCAGGTCTGTGCCATCGCACAGCAGAGAGGCGGCAAACAACAATGAATTCTAGAATATCTAGGTTATGCTTATCCTCAGGTCAGTGCCATCGCACAGCAGAGAGGCACACAACCTATCTCCTTGTTAGAGCAGCTTATTTTATTTTGCACAAAATGCACCAACAACATAAGTCATTAGCTTTATAGCATTTGTCTTTCATTTTTTTGTCTTGCTTTGCTCTAATTATGGTCATCCGCACACATTTGTGGCGTTTACATGCTCATTACCCCTTATTGGAATATTGTTGATTGTGTTAACCAGTGATAAGATGGAAGCCCACAGTCAGTTGAACTATTTAGTTTGATCTTGAGATCACCAGTCAGGTCTAATCATCTATTGTGTTGAATCTACCGACATATCATTTGTGGTCTAGTAACCTCTAAGTCTACTTTCTTTGTGTTACCTTAGGAGTTACCAGTTTTCTATCATCTTCCCTTTTACATTGCTTAGACTACACAGACTTATACTTTGAATTTTTCCATCTTTTCTAAACTTAAAATTTTAAAGTCCCTCTTGATTTTGTTCCTGTGTACTATCATTTTCCAAAGTTTTTGAATCGGTATCACAGATACGATCTACCTTATATCAGCTATCCACTCCTTCTCCCTCAATTTTTTTTTAATTTTTATTTTTTTTAATGTTAACTTGCTGACATATTCTCCCCCTAAAATACTGAAATCATTACTGGTTTAATTATTTTAGGATTTTAATAAACAGCAAAATAACATGAGTTTAAATTAAACAGACTAAAATAAACAAATAAAATAAACTAAAAAGAAAAACTTTAACTAAACTACATCGGACTACACATTATCATCATCAGGAATAACCTCACTTTTCTTTTTAACGCCGTTGACCTCTAGCAAATATTGAAAACGTGGTTTATCAAAGGCTTTAGTATAGAGGTCAGCGCGTTGAAAATCAGTATTAATTTTAACCACATCATTAAGTTCTTTTCAAAACAGTCTCTTATGAAATGGTATTTAATACCGATATGTTTGGTCTTAGGATGTTGAACTGGATTTTTAGTTACTGCAATTGCAGCAGAGTTATCAACAAAAATAGGAGTAGAAGAGAACTTTAAACCGTAATCCCGCATTTGCTGTTGAATCCAGATGATTTGTGAACATCAACTTGCAGCAGCAACATACTCAGCTTCACAGGTTGACAATGCAACCGATGTCTGCTTCTTACACTGCCAGGTAACTAATCTTCTCCCAAAGAATTGACACCTTGCTGATGTAGACTTGTAGTTCATCTTGCAGCCCTCGTAATCCGAGTCACTATACGCGGTAAGCTTAAAGTCATCATCATGAGGGTACCACAACCCAAGTGTGGGTGTACCCTTCAGATAACGAAAGATCCTCTTGACCCCAATCAGATGGTTGACCTTAGGTTTAGCCTGATATCTAGAACATAAACATGTAGCATACATGATATCAGGTCTTGAGGCAGTGAGATACATGAGAGATCCAATCATTCCTCGGTACATCGTGGCATCTACAAGATCTCCATTTTCATCAGGTGCTATATCGTGATTCGTAGCAAGTGGAGTCTCAGCAGCAGAAGCATTCTCCATGTCTAAGCGACTGAGAATGTCTCCTACATACTTGGTCTGATGTAGAAAGATCCCATTAGGAGTCTGATCCACCTGTAACCCGAGAAAGAACTTCATCTCCCCCATAGCACTCATCTCAAACTCTTTCTTCATAACTGCTTCAAACTCTTTGCATAACTCTTCGTTCTTTGAACCGAAGATTATGTCATCAACATAGATCTGTACGAGCAGTAGGTCGCCATCCTTTTCTTTAATAAACAATGTGCAGTCAATGACTCCCCTGCGAAAGCCGTGTTTCACAAGATGAGTCGAGAGTTTCTCATACCAAGCTCTTGGAGCTTGATGAAGCCCGTATAAAGCCTTGTCGAGCTTGTAAACTCTATCCCGATGATAAAGATCTTCAAATCCCTCGGGTTGACTGACATACACTGTTTCTCTGATTTCCCCATGAAGGAATGCACTCTTCACATCTAATTGGTAGACTTTAATCTTCATGTACGATGCATAGGCAAGGAAGATACGAATGGCTTCCATCCTTGCCACGGGTGCAAACACCTCATTGTAGTCAATCCCCTCGACTTGGCAAAAACCCTGAACCACCAATCGAGCTTTGTTCCTGATAATGACCCCTTGGTCATCCTTCTTGCATTTCAGTACCCATTTGGTGCCAATGACTTTAGCACCTTTAGGTCTATCAACCAGAGTCCATACACCTAACTTCTTGAACTGCAGAAGTTCTTCTTGCATGGCACTCACCCACGCCTCATCATTTAGTGCATCACTGACATATTTTGGCTCAAACTGCGAGACAAAACACCGATAAGCACCATCATGAATGTAACCTTTCTCCATAACTGAGGCGTAATCAGCTGAGTATAGCTGATTTCGGGTTTGTACTCCTGATCTGACATCCCCAATGACATTGTCAAGGGGATGATAGACGTTTAGTCGTGATCCTGGAGTAGTAGGAACAACTACCTCAAGCCAAGATTATGAACATTTGGTTCTGCATCTGAGGTAGATGGAGTTTGAGGTTCCAAAGTCGAAGGTGCATCACTGGTAGATGCTTGTGGACTTTCAGGAACTGGAACCTGTTCCTCCTGACTGTTCTGGTCATCTGCTTCAGCTTCATCTTCAGAGGAGGAGTCACTGTCATTGACTACTCCCCCTGACTGAGTAGATGATTCTCCCTGTGAACTAGATGGTGTATTCAGGATATCATACATCATCCTAGTAGCTAACTCATCATCCGAGGGAGAGAGAGGGATGTTGAAGGACTTGAAGAATCCATCATAGTCGAAGAAGTAAGCGGGTCCTTTGCCATTAGGTGGTGTGGTATATCTCTGAACGTCAACATTACACCACACTTCTACAAGACCCGTTGAGTTGTTGTAAACTCGCTTGTTCGGTATGTTGTATCCTAGAAAGATTCCTTCATCCGCCTTCTCGCTGAATTTTCCTTCTTGTGTCTTCTTCAGAAGTGTGCACGGTGCGCCAAAAGGTTCAAGATACTCCAAATTCGGTTTCGTCTTTGTAGTAGCTCGTAACATGTCTTTCCGTGGCGACTATCAGGACTCGATTCAGTGTATAACATGCATTTGCCACTGCCTCATTCCAGAATTGGATAGGCAGTTTCGAGTCTGCCAGCATAGTCCGTGCAGTCTCTATCAAGCTTCTGTTCTTTCTCTCAGCAACGCCATTCATCTGAGGCGTGTAGGCAGAAGTGAATTGATGCACAATTCCCTTTTCCTTGCAGTATGCCTCCATCCACTGGTTCTTGAATTCTGTCCCGTTGTCTGAGCGTACTTGTCTAACCTTCAGCTTGTAGAGAGATTCCAGTGTGGTTACTAACTCCTTGAATGACTCAAATGTTTCTGATTTGGATTTCAGAAACATTACCCAAGTGAACCTTGAGTAGTCATCAGTGACCACAAAACAGTACAAGTCGCCTGCAATGCTCTTTGTACTGACTGGACCAAACAGATCCATGTGAAGAAGTTCAAGAGGAAGTTCTATTGAATGAACTTTCTTTTCTTATGAGACTTCTTCGTCTGTTTGCCTTTCTTGCAAGCTACACAAAAGTCAGGAAGCTGGAAGTTCTTGACATTTACTCCTCTCACCAAATCCTTCTGAATCAAATGATTCATCTTCCTTTGACTAATGTGTCCCATTCTCCTATGCCAGGAGATGGAATCCTTCTCAGTAGCTTTAGATAGTAAGCACTGAAGCTCATGATCCGTTGTAGCAGCTGTTGACAGATCCAAGACATAAAGGTCTTTATATCTTGAAGCAGTCATCAGAACTTGGTCCTCTGGGATCACGTAGTCTTTCTTCAGCACGTAACACTTCTTGTTGTCGAAGATGACCTTAAATCCTTTATCACAGATTTGGGAAACAGAAAGTAAGTTATTTTGAAGTTGTTGAACGTAGTTCACCTTATCAAACTTAACTTTCTGATTTCCCACTTCTCCCTGAGCTGTGATATAGCCTCCCTTGTTTCCAGCAAAGGAAACATGCCCTCCTTTTATTTGCTTGACGTTTGATAAAAGGGCCCTATTTCCTGTCATGTGCCTGGATGCTCCGCTGTCTACAATCCACGTGTTAGTCTCAGCACTGTATCGAACACCCTGCACATACAAAGTAAAGAATTAGTTTAGGTTAGGAACCCAAGCCTTAAGTGGCTTGGGTTTCCCAGAGGCATCACACATCATAAACTCCACCCATTGACCTTTAGAGGTTGAGGGTAGCTCAGGTTCCTTCTTGTCATCAGTATCAGACACGCAGGATGACTTCTCTTTCCATAAGCCAGATTTGTGCAATGCCTGTTTATGATAAACAGTCGACTGACTTACAGGTTGAACTATAGGTTCACTAGTTCTTCTAGGTGGAGTCAGAGAGCTCCTCTTAGAAGACCTAGGCTTAGAGTCCTGAAGTTCAATCTTCTTCCTAGGTGTCTGATAGAAAGGACAGTAGGAAGCAATGTGTCCACATTCTCCACAGTTGTAGCATGACCTGCTATCAACTTTATGACTAAACTTTCTCTGTGGAGAAGTGTGTGACACTCTAGTAACATCAATCACTTTAGGTTTTGACTCTGGTTCTTTTGATGTTTTCTCTGGTTTAACAAAGTTAACTGTTTTAACCTGTTTAACATCTTTCTCTTTTTGGTTAACTGGTTTTTGACATGAAGCATGTGAAAAATTAACATTAGAAGTCTTTTTAGGTTCTGATTTGACTCTGTTTGACCCTGACTTTAAGTTAACTTTTTCAAATTCCTTTTCCAGATTAACACAAGGCAATTTACCCTTTGCCTTTGAAGTGGCCTCCTTTTGTTTGTGTCCAGATTCAATAGATGAACATGAGGTATCTGGATCACTAATAAGAGGGGTCGACACCACGTGATCCTTGATGGGATTATTGTTTACTGGTCTAGTCTTAGTGTTCATCAAGGTCTCAGGTGGTGGTGGAACCACTTTGTAACCCAATCCCTCCCCGTTATTCCTTTCTCTCACTAAGTGTTGAACTATGTGTGAAGAACTAGTCCAGCTATGCAGTTTCTGTTTTAATGAATTTACTTCTACTTCTAGAACTGCCTTTTGCTTCTTAGTGTCTTCTAGGGAGTTTAGATAGTACTTAATGTCATTAGCTTGGTTAAAGGCAACTACTTCGGTTTCCCTAAGCTGTTTAGTCAATAGGTCTATCTTTTCTTTATAACTATGCTCATTTTGTTTTAATACTCTATTAGCCTCAGTGCACAGTTGCAAATCTTTTACTAAGTTATCATTATGATCTAATAACCTAGCAAAATTTTCATCTATGCTATTTCTAAAGGTATCACAATCAGAACAAGCATGATTATTAAACATTTGGTCAGTAGTACTTACCTGAGTTAGTTCAGAAGAGTTAGCCATCAACGCAGCATCAGATGTCTCTGGTTCTGGTGATTCTGTCTTTTCTGTCTCTGACGTGGAAGTCTCCTCTTTAGGCTTGTAACTGACCTCGGTTGCAGTTGCTTCTTCACTGTGTGACATCGCTAACTCAACTGCTAGATCACCTTCACTCGCAGAATCATCATCAATATCCTCTACACTTGCAATGTTTGATTCCCCTGGTGAGACAAACCTAAAGCTCCAATCCTGTCCTTCATCATCATGAGCAGTCAAGGCTTTTGGATCCTTGCTTGATGAAGTAGAACTGGAAGCTTGCTTGTCTTGGCGAGTAAAGGACGAGAACGGGTTCTCATTACCCGTCTTCTTTGGCTTGACACATTCTCTCTTGAAGTGCCCCTTCTCTCCACAGTTGAAGCAGGTTAATTTGCTCTTGTCAAAGCCAAATGTGGTATCCTTAGTAGCTACCAAGTTCTGTCCGGTCTTTTTAACAAACTTCTTCGCCCTCCGGACAGCACTAGCTAAGGCCCACATTATGTCCATCCTCTCAAGCTCCATTTCGTCCACTTGCTCGTAGTCCTCGTCTGCCAGATGGCAGTTTCCTATCTTCCCGGAAACAAGTCCATCATATGAATGAACCACTGCAGCTAAAAGATCCATATGCTCTCGAGCTACTTCCACAGTTACATTACCGAGGTTCTCGGTCTTCAGTTTAGTAGCACTTGCTTCAGATCCAATATAGTGGGTACAAGAAGACCCTGACGTGTCTGATCCTGAAGGAGAAGCATGTGAAGGACCCGACGAGCTAGACACAAATGCAGTCTGGAGAGTTGCTCCAGATGTCTTAGCTTGTGGCGTGGCGTTGTACAAAGCTGGATTTTGTGTGTACGAAGACTTCTGAGCTCTGTACTTCATCCTAAGTGCTTCTTCTCGCAACTTAAGAATGAAGTCGTTAATATCCAGCTTTGCAAGCATTCCATTCTGTCTCAGGTTAGACACGAATGATGCCCACTTATCAGGCAATCCGTCTGCAAAGTTACTAACTTTCTCTTCCATGGTCGTTTCCACTCCATGTGTATGCAGTTCGCTCATCAAATGGTAGAATCTATCTATGACGTCGTCTAAACTCTCGTTACCAATCGATGAGAAGTTATCGAATTCCTTCTTTAACTCCTTGGCCTTGATTGCCTTCAACGAAGCATTCCCATCACACCTCTTCTCTAGCTCATCCCACAGTTTCTTGGACTGCTTATTCTCTGAGTACTGGTGGAACATATCTTTGGGGATAGACTGTGTAATCAATGCATAAACTCTTTTCTCTGCATTGTACTTAACTTTCTGCGCGTCCGTCATCCCACCTAACGTTAGCTTAACTCCATCAGCTCCTACCGGTGTACTATAACCAATCTCGATGGCTTCCCACAGATTAGGATCCACTCCATTGAGGTAGATCTCAAAACGTTGTTTCCAGTGGGGAAACTCATCTAAAGTCAAGAGCTTTGGTGGTTTATTATGATTACCCACCTCACTCTCAAGCAACAGCAGATTCTGTATCCTAGAGTCCTTCCCAGCAGTAAAGGCTGACATCTGATCTTCCATGGCGAATAACTTTAAGTCTAATCAAACAAACTTTCACTGATGCGACTGAAGGATGCGTATGGTCTAGTCGTGCGTATGAACTCTGCGACTGGTTCAATCGTGCGGCTGAACTGGGCGATTGGTTCAGTCGTGCGAATGAATCTGGTGCGTATGAGCTATGCAAACGAACGGTTCAGTCGGCCGAATGAAGGTGCGACTAGGTCCAATCGTGCGAATGGGTCACGCGAATGGAGTCCAGTCGTGCGAATGGGTCACTCGTGCGACTGAAGCTACTGTTTTGCGAAATTCTCTAGGTTTGACGTGTTTCAGCCGTAAAAATTCGAAATTTCACAAGTTCTAATCGTCTAAGTCCGTAGAAACCAAACTTTGATGAGCAGGGAACGTCCAAGATCACTTTTGACACCAAAGATTGCGCTTTTAGTGCAAAAACACAAACTTTTATGCAATCTTGATTGAATACCAAAGATTGCGTTTTTAGTGCAAAAACACAAACTTTTATACCACTTGTTAGGACCTGATATTTGAACGAAATACCTAGTGATTAGCGTGTAAACCAGATCAAATAGTGCGGAATCCTATTTGATTGGCGATCAATCAGTGAGAACACACGAAGAATCAATCAAGAATTGAATCTAACGTTAGAAGTCGATTAGGAATCGATCTAATGTGTTCTGTGAACTTGGAGAACGATTTGGGAGGCTTCTGGACGGCTAGGGTACGTCTAGAGTCGTAATGGTATGAATGCTTACGTTTTTCCACGAATTGGGTCTATTTATAGGTTAGTATTGTTCAATCGTGCGACTGGACCATAAGTATGGTTCAGTCGTGCGATTGAACCATGCGGTTGATTCATCCACACGACTGAGTGTTCAGTCGTGCGACTGAGCCAATCTTATGTGTCAATCATACGACTGATCCAGTCTCCTGGTTCAGTCGTGCGATTGAGTCAATCGTATGAAGTTATTCATGCGTATGGTCCATTCGCATGGGCCATTCGCATGAGAACTTCATTAAGTTAAGTTTGAATGTTTTAATTGATATAACTTGATGTGTAACCATTCAAACAATCATAAACCCAATTAATCAACTCAATAACGACTCATTAATGAAATATTAGACATTACAAATCACAACCAATCCATATCATTTCATTAATCAATTCATATTACATCATAGTCAGACAGATAAGATCTATTACATTACAAATCATGATCTAGGAACATACATGCATTAACAGAAATTCATATTGATCCTATCCCTACCCCGTTACATAACAGACCTAGATTAAAACCATATTGTTTTATGTGTGGTAAAGATGATCATGTAGTTAAGAATTGTCCAGAACTACATCATAGACATGTCATAAGGAATTCATTTGGAAATATATTGACAAATTAGTTAATAATTTCTTCTGTAAGAAATCTGTTCTTCCTTAACCCAAAGTTGTTCAAACTTGGGTCCCCATTTCACCTGGTTAATCTGTTCTTTGATATATTTGCAGGAGTCATCCATGAAGGTCGTCAACAGTGTATGGCATGTAGATAATGGATGCTCCAGACATATGACGGGCTCAAGGACTTACTGACCAATTATCAAAAAATAAAGGGAGGATATGTCGCATTTGCTGGCGACAAGAAAGGAGGGAAAATCATCGGTCAAGGAGAAGTTTCTAATGGGTCTCTAACTTTAGAGAAAGTCAATTATGTACCCGAGCTTGCGTTTAATTTGTTGAGTGTCTCTCAGATTTGTGATAAGAAACTTCCGGTTTTGTTCAAGTCCAATGAATGTTTCTTTTTAAAATCTGAGATTGATATTCCAGATGAGATGGTACTAATGAGGGCTCCGAGAAAGAATGATACATATCTTCTTGACATGGGTTCAAGGGAGTCAACATCTACTGTCAACTGTCTTCTTTCCAAAAGCCTCCACTTCTGAGTCTTTTCTATGGCCTCATAGATTGGGCCACGTTAATTTCAAAAATATAAACAAATAGGTTAAAAACAATCTCGTTAGGGGACTACCTTTATAAGATTTTTTTGTGGTCGAAAAATGTATGGCATGTGCCAAGGGTAAACAACATAAGAAACCACACAAGCCAAAACTTGAAAATAGCATATCTAATCTCCTCGAGATGTTACACACCGATTTGTTTGGCCCAATCAATGTTAAGTCCGTTGCTAAAATCTTTCTGTCTTGTTATAACAGATGATTTTTCCGGGTACTCTTCGGTGAGATTTCTTGCTCACAAGGGAGAGCTGCTAAGGAGCTGCAGAAGCTAATTATGTCAATCGAATCTATAAGCAAGAGAAAATTTATGGCAATCAGAAGTGATAACGGTACCGAATTTAGAAATCAGATCTTTGATTCGTTTTGTGCTACTAAGTGAATTTTAAGAAAATTCAATGCTGCAAGGACCCCTCAACAGAACGAAGTAGCTGAACGAAAGAATCGTACCCTTATTGAAGCCGCTCGTATGATGCTGATTGAATCCTCCTTAGCCATTATCTTTTGGGCGGAGGCGGTAAAGTGTGCTTCATACATTCTAAACAGGGTGTTGATAGTCAAGGACAAATGAAGACTCCTTATGAACTTTTTTTTATAAGAGAAACCCTTTAATTGACTTCATTCGACCATTTGGCTGCTCTTGCACTCTATTTAATATTCAATCGCAGAAGACGAAATTCGGTGCCGTGTCTGATGAATGTTACTTCGTCAGCTATTCTTCTTCTCAAAAGGCTTATCGGGTATATAACAAGAGAACACATATTGTTCAAGAGTCATATTATGTTGATTGATATGAATCTATTTCCACCGATGTTCGATCTGAACCAGCATGGTTTTTTGACTCTAATACGGTGTTTAACTCATTTAATCTTCTTGTCTTCGATGATGATGCGTCTTACTCTAATGTTCAAACAAATATCATTCCTCCAACTCCCTTACCTATCATTCCTCAAGACCATTCCACCTCATATGCAAATGATACCACGTCAGTGGATATTGCATCGTCATCATAATCATTTGATCATCCACCTCCACCGGTTTCTGCATCCTTTCCTTCATCTTCAACATCTACCTCATCCCCAGCCAGTACCATCCTTGTCACCCTCATCTACCCATCCACAATCTATCAGCCAACCATCTCCAAACACCCTGCCTATATCCACTGATTTCAAAATACTAAAAGATCATACATATGATAACATCATTCGATCTCTCACCGATGGAGTACGAACGCGGAGTCAATCTGGTTTGATTAACATTTGTCTCTTCTCTTGTTTTATATCCCAAATCGTTCCGAAAAAGTTCATGCAGCTCTCCAGGATCCTTGCTGTGTTGAATCAATGCAATTAAAGCTACGAAAATTCAGAAAACTCAAAGTGTGGACTCTCGTCGATCGTCCACCAAACAAATGCCCAATTAGCACGAAATGGGCTTTTAAGAAGTAACCCGATGACCGTGGCATTGTGGTGAGGAACAAATCAAGATTGGTGGTGCAAAGATTTGCTCAAGAAGAAGGGATAGACTATACCGAAGTTTTTGCTCCTGTCGCCCGTCTTGAAGCCATAAGAACTTTTCTTGCTCATGCCGCTCATAAACAGTTCAAAGTCTATCAGATGGATGTCAAATGTGCATTCCTGTATGGAGACATTGACGAGGAGATATACGCGTGTCAACCACCTGGTTTTGAGGATCCCTATTTTCCTAACAAAGTTCATAAACTTGACAAGTCTCTTTATGGTCTTCATCAGGCCCCTCGAATCTGGTATGATACTCTAACACAGTATCTCTTAAGCAATGGATTCTCTTGTGGCACCATCGATATGACTTTATTCAAGAAGGAAGTGGATGGTGAGATGCTAATCGTACTAGTCTATGTCGATGATATTATCTTTGGCTCCACCAATCCAAAATTATGTCGGGATTTTGAGGAGGTAATGCGTAGTCGTTTCGAAATGAGCATGATGGGAGAGATGTGATTTTTCCTTGGGCTACAAGTTGAACAAAAGTTAGAAGGAATCCTCATTCATCAAGAGAAGTACATTAAAGAGATGTTGAAGAAATTCAAGATGGATGACGCTTTCCCTGAACTGGCTCCATTTACTGTTCAAACGTGTCTCACCCCTGACGAGAACGGGAAACCTGTTGATCCTCATCTCTACAGATCTATAATCGGTTCCCTTATGTATCTTACAGCAAGTGTCCCGACATCACGTTTGCTGTAGGATATTGTTATAACACCCGGATATTTTCTTTGAAGCCGACGAAAGAAGAAGAAGAAATAAAGTCCAAAGTCGGGGGACCAAACTTGCCAAAATGGGAGAAAGATTGGATGAGTGAGGGGATTAAGAGGGGAGGGCAGCCCACACCCTCCCCACACTTGTAAAAATTCTGCCAAAGAGGGAAGAGAGGGAGAAAAGGGAGAAAAGCTTGGTTCTTGTGGATCCGAGCATGAAAGTTGAAGTGTAGCGGGATGAATCGAAGCTCTACTCGACGGTGTTGTTTATGTGAGTTCTAGGACACCTCTTTTACACGTTTTCAACTGATTTGGGGCTGGAACACATAGTGAAACCCGTTTTTGAAATGTATGTGTTTGACCCGTGTGTATGTGTTTGTGTGTGATGCGAGTGGAGTTTGTTTTCGGGCTTGTGTGTGCTTGAATGGTGTTGTGGTATGTTTTCTTAAGGTTTAGGATGGTTTATTTGGGCTTAGAATGAGTTTGGGAGAGCTTGGAGGTCGAAAATGGCAGATTTGGTTCGGGATGAACTGCATTCTGCATCAGCTAGGGCTAGGCGACCGAATGGCATGCGATTGGAGGCCGTACGGCCAAATGGCATGTGACTGAGGTCCATGCGCATGATTGCCGTGCGACTGAGGTCCATTCGCATGGAAGTCATACGACTGAAGTTCATGCGCCTGTAAGGTATTCGATTGAAGGTTATGCGACTAAGGTCCATGCGCCTGGAGGCCATGCGACTGAGGTCCATTCGTACGAAGGATATGGGACTGAAGCCCATGCTCCTGAAGCCATGCGACTGAAGGCCATACGCATGAAAGCTATGCGACTGAGAGTCCATACGCATAGGTGTCCATTCGCCAATAGGTCCATCCGCATAGGTCCATTCGCATAGGTGTCCATTCGCCTGATGTCCATTCGCCTAAGTGTTTAGTCGCCTGGAAGGCCAGGCGACTGGAGGGTGTCCATACGCCCAAGTAGGGCTCATACGCCCGAAAGAACATAGTTATTTACTGGCTTTTGGGGGAAAGTGCAGATGTAAGTTTTGAAGTGGAAGGTTCCCGGTAGTTCATGTAAGTGGACTTTTGAGACCATAGAGGTTATGTTGGACATAGTTGATGTTGAGGATGTATAATGTTGTATGATTATGCATGATGAATGTTAAGTACGTATGATGATGCCCTGTATGATGATGTTGACTGTGTATGTTGATGTTCCTTTTTATGATGTATGTTTATCTTTCCCTTGGCTTTACGCGTTATGTTAATGAATGAAATGAAAGTATTATGTAACGTAAAGTGGAAGATAATGAAAAGAGGAACATGATCAATGAATGCATGCATTAATAATGAATGAATGTAAGAAAGGCTTGCAAGCAAATGTATGGAGGTTCACACCCAATGAAGGGTGATAGCTAAATGGTGTACGGGTTAGCTACCCCGGAAGGATGCACACTGGGGTCCAATCTTAGTGAATGACCATATGTATGGGATCCTTGCCGCTTGACCTATGTGCTGGAGTAAGCTTTGTGCATAATGTTCGAGGTCTATGAAAGACCTCAGGCCCAGTTACCCGCTTCGTGCATAATGTTCGGGGTATAGCATATGGCATTGATACGGAATGAAAGAGAAAGATAAATGGTGAATGTACTTGCCCTAGGTACTAGAGTCAGCTCCGTGCCCAATGTTCAAGGTGTATGAAAGATCTCAGGCCCAGTTACCCGCTTCGTGCACAATGTTCGGGGTAATGTACATGTCATCAAAAGTAATGAACGTACGAACGAAAGAAAGAAAGTATGTATGAATGTGAATGATAATGACATACGATGAATGAATGAAAGTTAATGAATGATTAATGAAGATAATAATGATATTATCTATATGTACGTATGATGTATGATCGCATGAAAGTAAAGAACGGTTTTAATGATAGAAAAGTATGTTTTATTATAAAACTAGAACTCACTTAGCAACGCTGACTTTTGTGTGTTTCCAGTTGGCAGGTAATGGTTGCTAAGGATGGCACGAGGCGGCTACTCAGCTCTTTTGGATGGCATCCATTTTTATAATGCTTTTGTGATGCAATGAAACATATATTTTTGTAACTTGATAACGATGTATTGTTTTTCAAAAGCTTTTATAATAAAATGAGATGTCTATTTTGATGATTCCGCTGCGATGTTTTATGAAAGTCAAATGTAATTATAAGTTTTATGAGCAATGAGGATCCAACTATAAGCGTCCCGGGAATGGGGCCTTACAAGTTGGTATCAGAGCCAAAGTTTAAGTGAAATGGGTAAATTTTCAAAATAAACCTTAACTTAAACTGAGAATGGGACGGAAAGGGAATGAGATGCCAATCTGAGTAGCTTCTTGCCATCAGGTATTTTCTTGATGATAACCGGTATTACATGCGCATGTTATGTGGTGTATATGTTGTATGTAGATTTAGATACTGATGTAGTCAGGATAGGTAATGCTTGGGGTATGAAGAGTAAAGTAAGTGGCTAATCACAACTAGCCACTATAATTAGGGACTTACTATACTTGACATAAACTTAGCTGTTCCCTTGAATGACCGTGTTGGTGTTTGAATCTTTCAGTGTGTGAGGATGGCCGGTGGTAGATCTTCAAAAGCTCCTCGTGGTGGTGGTCGTGGTGGGCTTGGTGCTAAGCCGTGACCCAGCAGGGGAAGACCCAGAGTGGAACGTGGTTCATGATGAACCCGAGACCCCTCATCCGAAGGGTGGTGATGAGAGTGCAAACTTAAGGGCCTCAGTAAAGGAGGTTGTTGTTGAAGAGGTGCATCAGGTCATGCAGACAATCTTACCGTCTATGGTGACCGAAGTTATCAGGGTTGTACGGGAATGGGAAAGAAAGGAGAGAAACAGGTCCTCAGGAGGACGGGAGCAACCGGAGCCTGAAACGGTTCTTTCTGATGGTGAAGAAGAGGAAGAAGAAGAGCCTGCGCCGGAGGCGGCAAGAGGCTGTAACAACGGGACGTTTCAACGATGCAAGCTCCCTACTTTTGATGGTAACGGCACTGCTGCCGCTGCTCACCGATGGTTGAGAGAAATGGAAGCTGTTCTGAATATCAGCGAGTGCGGGGAGGATCAGAAGGTAAAGTTTGCTGCCCATTATATCATGGACTCAGCTTTATGCTGGTGGGACAATATTGTCCAAGCTGAGGGTAGTCTAGCTATTGGGAGGATGAGATGGTCCAAACTGAAGAAGTTGGTGATAAAGGAGTTCTGTCCTTATAGAGAAATGGACAAAGTTGAGAGAGAGTTCCTGCAGTTGGAGGCGGGGACGATGACACATCAGTAGTACACCACCAAGTTCAACGAAATGGCACGTCTGGTGCCGGATAAGGTGACACCCTTGTCACGAAAGATTAAAAGATATATTCAGGGCTTGCTAGCGGATATTCGCAGGCACATGATCGCTGCTCGACCGAGCACGTTTAGGTCGGCGGTGGACTTGGCAGGGAGGTTGTATGATGATAGGGCTGTGGTGGTGGTGGCTGAAGATAGCAAGAAGGGTGGTAGTGATCGGAACTAAAATGGGAAGAGGTTCGGTCGGGGTGATGCCTCGACGGGGAACAAGAAGGCACGGGTGGACGATCGCCGTGTAGTCACACCGGGTATGGGATTGAAGAAGTGTGGCAAATATGGGAAGGAACACAGTGGCGAATGTAGATGGGGGTTGAACATCTGTTTCAAGTGTGGGGAAGGTGGTCATATGAGTAAAGACTGTAAGAAGCCCAGGGCTGAGGGTTCCGGGGTGAAGAAGGCTAGAGGAGAGGGACCGAGGGCGAGCGCCAGGGCATTCACGATGACACAGGAGGAAGCTAGGACGGACCCTGATGTTGTGTCCGGTACGTTTCTAGTGAACTAAACTTTAGCTTCTGTGTTATTTGATTCTAGTGCTAGTAAAAGTTTTATTTCTGCTGCTTTCTGTGCAAAGCTGCCTGTTAGTAGTAGACGTGTCGATGCGCCCTTTGATGTAGAAACTGCCATAGGTAAGTCTACCCGGATTTCTGAGATGATAAACGACTATGATGTGGAACTATGTTAGGACCGTGTACGTACGGAGTACTAACTGATAATGCGTGTATACCTAATCAAATAGTGCGGAATCCTATTTGATTGGTGATCCAATCAGTGAGAAAGCAGTTTCGATCAATCTAGAGATTAAAGAAACGGTATGAACGATTAGAACACGATCAACTTCGATCTATGAAGTTGGAACAGGTTTTCTAGAGTCTCTAGACGGCTAGGGTACGTCTGTGAGTCGAAATTCTTCAAGTGTTTCGTTTTCCACGAATTAAGTAGTATTTATAGGTTAGGGTTTGTCAATCGTGCGACTGAACCATTAGATGGTTCAGTCGTGCGACTGAATCATACGATTGGTCCATACGCACGACTGAAGGTTCAGTCGTGCGACTAAGCCAATCTTATGTCTCAATCGTGCGACTGATCTAGTCTCCTGGTTCAGTCGTGCGACTGGTCCATTAGCATGAAGTGTTCATGCGTATGGTCCATTAGCATGGTCCATTCGCATGAATACTTCATACGATTAAGTTTAAACACATTTCTCAACCATTCTTGACTAAGAACTATGTAAACAACCACAAACCTATATAGTTAGTTCAATATGTGTTATGATATAATAAACAATAAAACATTAAACAATATAAGCATCAATCACATATTTAATTTCATTCAACTCATTCATTACATATATGTAAGACATGAAAGACATTTTACATTAAGCCCCTAAACTAGGTACATATGTATCAACAAACTCCCCCTTGGACCTAGTTTACATCATTGTCTAACATTCTTCATTAGCTCCTCAAACTTCTTGTACTTTTCCTCTCTTGTAATGCCGGCATGTATCTCGAATGCGAAACAGAGTCTTATCACGTTCTGAAACTGGAGGGCTTGTACGATATCCTGCGAGTCATAGAATAGTGGCCACTTTTATAAGGTATATACATCGTCAGCAGACAAGTTAGTCAGCCACATAGGGTCAAACACCCAGATAGTATCCATTTGGCTTCCCTTCTCTAAGACTATGACCGCTTCACTTGTTCTCCAATCGTAGTACCACCAGTTGAAGTGTGGAGTGAAGTCCTGTGGCATTTCCCTTACAGGGATTTTGGACATTGTACGCGGAGGACTCCACTTCAGCACTACCTTAGGCTTTCCAGTAATGGGATCAACTTCAGACCGTCTGATGTACCTCTTCGGTTGTTGAGGTTTGAAGTTAACCCACCTGGCGTGGTATTCTTTCCTCAGTGCAGCCTCAAACTAGCCTGACATCTTTCTCGGGTAAGCATACAACAACTTAAGGCGTCCCAGCAGGTTGAGCTCAAAACCAGGGACAGCCTTTAGATCATGTGGGAATCTAAAGTACTCTATGCCCCTTTCTCTTTTCACTGCAGACACATTTAGATTCTCAAAATAAGCACATGCAATGATCTTGCCTGACACCTTTAAGTGTTTCTTGACTTTGTATAGCTTGGTGTAGACATTGGGCTTTTGTGCAGTACGCATGGCTCGGATCTCAGCAAAACAGGCCGCCCATTCAGCCTCTTTGATGTCAACATCGGCATCTGAGGCTTGGGCTTGACCCTCTGTCTTCTCAGCCTCTTTCTCCATCTGATCCAGCTTGTCAAATGTTTCACTGCCAAGAGTATCACCAAAGTTGGGGACTACATTTCCCTCTCGGTCAGTGTACTCTGGATAATGGTCAGCAGTGACATCCTCTATCTCGATTTCATCTATGTCGTTGACCTCATCATCACTTGCCACCTCAAAAGTAGGAGCATCCTTGACAATCTCGTCTGGGTTCAGCTTGAACATCTCAGCAAGTTGCTCGTCAGTCAGGTCATGAATGATTTCTCCTTCTTCGGGAGTATAGCTCACTGACCGTCTGATAATCCCTTGCAAATCAAGAATCATTGTGAGTTGAGACTTGATTTGCTGAAGGGGAGCAACATCGTATTCATCTTACTGATATGTTTGATCTGCTTGATTTAAACATGTAGCACATCAATCATTAGTCAATAATCAAGATAGTTAAATATTAAATATATATAAACATTAAGTACAAAATTTTAATACATGATTCAAATACAAAAGCTTTCAAATACATAAATATCTAATCATTACTTTTTCCCTGAATAGCAGGCTCGTCAGCCGAAGGGGCTGAGGATGAGTCTCCATGATCCTGAGCCTTCTTTGACCGTCGCTCTCTGGCCTGTGTGGATGCTGATGCAGCACCATCATCTCCTTCATCCTCATCTCCTCCCTTCTCCTCTCCTTCAGCTCCATCACTTTCTTCATTCGTCTCATCATCATCATCCTTATCATCCTCATCATCATCATCATCACCATCATCGTCTCCTTCTCTGATCTTGAGGGGCTCATCTTTGGAGCGTTTGAGTCGTAGCATCAACTTCTTGTTCTTCGCCTCAAGATCATCTATCCTATGTACCGAAGATGTCTGCAGCTCACGAAGTTTAGCAATCTCCTGACTCTGAGCAGCTATCTGCTGAGCCTGAGCAGCATTGAGCTCCATCAGCTGGTTTAGCTGTGTAGCTCGTTGCTCATCAGTAGCAAGCAGCTTAAGCACAATCCGGTTTAGATTGGCCAGCTGCTCCTCTAACCCAATGGAGGGCAGAGAGGATCCAAAGCTGAGTGGGACCTGAGATGAAATCCCGGCTCGATGGGTGGTGGTAGTGGTGGTAGCTGTGGTAAAGATGGGTGGTGGTATAGGTATAACTGGTGGAGGTATGGTTGTAGTAGTGGAGGGTGGAGGTTTGGTAGTAATGGTGGATGGTGTAGTAGTAGTGGTGGAGGGTGTGGTAGTGGTGGTGGTAGCTGTGGTGGTAGTGGTGGTAGAGGTGGTGATCAAAGTGAATCTCCGTCTCTTGCTCTTCATCCCGTGCGGCTGAGCCATCCTCTTTTTCCTCGATCCCTTCGAAAGGGATGCTCCCCCTTGGCTACTGGGCTGGTCTGGGGTGTAAGATGTATCAGTATCAGCCTCCCCAGACTCACCATGGCGTCCACCTACCGCCCTAATGGCTCCTCATCAGACTCCTCCTCCTCATCAGGACGGAAGTCCTGATGGAATCCTACTGTATCAGCAACTCCGTGGGTGGATGATGGAGATGTAGCATCTCTGGTAGTGGCCCTAGATTGGGTGGGGCCGGTATCTCCACCATCACCACTATCATCATCATCAGACTTGTCGGATGGGAGCACAATCGGCTCAGATACTGAGTCACTATCATCGTGACGCCACTTTCTCCTAGCTGGCGTCACGTAGTCCTCTCGGGCCAAATGCCCAAACAACCTCCTCACTGGGAACTTCACCTGCTTGCCCCGATAGACCTTCATCCTGCCTAAGGTGGTATCATCCATCACCTCAAGCACCACAACATCTTCTTTCTCCTTGGGCAGTGACGGAAGCTTCTGATCGATGATCATTGGAATGAAACATGGGTACATGCAGAAGCCTTCCTTGCCTTTGGCCTCTATGTTCTCCACCAAGTAGGTGAAGATCATCCGCGAAAAACTGAATGGGTGGTTCAGCACCAGAGATACATATGCGTTCTGGATCCTCGATCAAATCCACCCTTCCTCGAGGCAATACACTTCAGCTGCACATGGGCTAAGTATTTGAACTGGGGGCACAGGTTGCTCTTGTTGAGCACACCTACGTTTATATCCCCCGAGTACTTAGCCCGAAGAAAACGTCCTCGAACTATCAACGGATGCAGTCTGGTAGGGCAATCACCATCATCTCCCAACTCTAAGACTGTCCTTAGATCCTCCTCACTGATCTTAATGTCCTGACCAAAGATGGAACTCCTAATACAGTGAGGCTCTGAGGACCTATCTACAACAGCGCTTTCCCTGAAAGCTTGTTGTATCGATGTGTATGGTGTGCACGCAGTGGAGATAGCTCTGAAGATCCTCGATCTCCATAGAAATGTAATAATGCCCGCGAACTTAGATGCGTTCCGGGACGTAATGTCTAGATGAGCACATATGTTGTGCTTGGTGCTCATCGTCCACCGACTAGCCATGTTGCTGTAACATAAGATAGATAAACGTTAGATTGTGTGTAAGTGAATTACATTTGAATTTATTTGACTTGTATCCTTCTGTTCTGTCGTGCGAAAGGACAGTGCGACTGAGTCTGAGTCGTGTGATTGAGCTCATTCGTGCGATTGAGCATGCGACTGGGTTTAGTCGTATGCTATCCCATGCGGTTGATCCAGTCGTGCGACTGGACTCATACGTATGGTTCAGTCGTGCGATTGTGCCATTCGTCCAGCTCAGTCGTGCGATTGAGGTTCATTGGTAAGTCCATTCGCATGACAGTCTGTTTTTCCATTCAAATTCAAATCTTGAGCAAAACTTGATGTTAGACATTGTGGTTTGACTCATTAGACTCGCTATTGTTCCAACTAAAATCTAACATTTTTTAAATTAGCAATTTACTTAGTTTTATAGGTTTTTTTGTGAACTAAGTCTCGGTTCTTGTTAGGGTCAATTTAAGTCGATTTCGGGTATGATTTGATGAACATTTGAGTGGATTACGTCGCACATTACCTGTATAATCAACAGAAATCGTTAGAAGCAATAATAATCAGTCTAGAACACTCAATCACAATTTTGGCAGCGTAACAGTACTATCGTGCGAAGAGAGAGCGATTGGGGGGGGGGGTGATGAGTGTCTGCGACCGACTCCCCCTTATTTATACTAGGGTAACTTTCAGTCGTGCGATTGAACCTAATCGCACTATTGATTCGTGCGACTGAGGCTCAGTCGTGCGACTGAGGCTCAGTCGTGCGACTGGCTCAGTCGCTCACCTTCAGTCGTGCGACTAGGTTTCAGTTGTGCGACTGACAAATTCGGTCACCTCCATTCGTGCGATTGGTTCATTTTGATGATCCAATCGTATGGATTGACCCATGCTTATGGTCCAATCGCACGTCTGGTCCATACATGTGGTTTAGTCGTGCGATTGGGCTCATACGTATGGTCCAATCGTATGACTAGTCCATACTCATGGTCCAGTCGTGCGAATGGCTCATACTTATGAGTTTGACCTTATGACCATTCATACACTTAGCCCTTTTACTTATTGATAAGACATTTTGACCATTGATCATCTCAGACATGACCATTTTAACTTAGAAAAATTATTGATCACCTCAGACGTGATCATTTTACATTAGAAAATCCCATTGGTCACCTCAGACGTGATCCTTTTACATTTGAAAATCCCATTGGTCACCTCAGACGTGACCCTTTTAGTGAGTGAATCCCAGATTGACTTCCGATGCGTAGTCCGACAATTAACTACTAAATTAACTGAAATTAATTAAATTAAACAACTAGAAATAAAACAAAGCTAAAACATAATTTTGTATTTTTGTGTGAGATTGAAATCCTAAGATAAGTATCTACTAGATTTTTCTTCCTAGACAGTATAGCGTCAAGTTACTTTGATCAAATCTGGAATGATTCATTATGGAATCATACAGGTTTATCAAATCATTTGGGACATTTTACCAAAGGCTTTTGATGCTAGATTCTTGTTATCATCGAGATTCATTAGCAAGTTTAGGAAATCATACTAGTGCTGTGAGATACACACAATGATTTGGACTTTCAAGAATTGCAGCCACGATGATTGTCAGTATACTTGTCTACTTAAATCCATACACAGATTTTTAACACAGATTGGTGATATGTTAGGTTTAATTATTTCAACAAGAATTTGTGGATCCCACACTTATATGGTAATCAACATTCCTCAGGAGATTTTTGAGCGGTCTACGGGTATTTGACAAGAAGAGACTATTCTAAGAGCTTTCAAAGAGATGTCAAGCCTCAGGTCAGTGCCATCGCACAGCAGAGAGGCGCAAACGACAATGAACTCTAGAATATTTAGGTTATGCTTATCCTCAGGTCAGTGTCATCGCACATCAGAGAGGCACACAACCTATCTTCTTGTGAGAACATTTTTCTTTTCTTTTTGCACGTAACGCACCAACAACATTTGTTATCAGCTTGATAGCGCTTACATATTTTTTTTTCATGCTTTGCTCTTTTTATGGTAATCCGCACACATTTGTGGCGTTTATTTGCTCGTCACCCCTTATTGGAACTACGTTGATTGTTTTAACCAGGGATAAGATGGATACCCACAGCAAGTTGAACAATTTAGTTTGAATTTAAATCACCAATGAGGTCACTCATCTATTGTGTTGAATCTACCAACACATCATATAATGAACTAGCAACCTCTAGGTCTACTTTCTCTATGTTACCTTAGTAGCATACTAGTTTTACTATTAGTTTCCCTTTTATTTTTCTTGGACTTCTCAGATTTATACTTTGAATTTTGCATCTTCATCATTTAAAACTTTTAAAGTCCCAAACTCTTTGTTCCTGTGTACTATCATTTTCCATAAACATTGAATCAGTATCACAGATACGATCTCATTTCTATTAGCTAGACTGTCCTCCTCCCTTTTTTTTAATTTTTTTAAGTACTGAAATTAAAACAACTGATTTTATAGAAACATGAAATTAAACTAAGAAAAATAAAAGAAAATAAAAAATAACTCTACTCGTCGGACTATGTACTGTCATCTTCTGAAATCACTTCACATTTCTTTTTCACGCCGTTGATCTCTAACAGATATAAAAATCTTGGTTTATTAAACGCTTGTGTGTAGAGGTCAGCGCGTTGAAAGTCCGTATTAATTTTAACATCAATTAAATTCTTTTCAAAACAATCACGTATAAAGTGATATTTAATTCCGATATGTTTGGTCTTAGGATGTTGGACAGGATTTTTACTTACGGCTATAGTAGGAGAATTATCAATAAATATAGGAGTGTTATAGAATTTCAAACCGTAGTCCCGCATTTGCTGTTGAATCCAGATGATTTGTGAACAGCAACTTGCAGCAGCAACATATTCAGCTTCACAAGTTGACAGAGCAACCGATGTCTGCTTCTTACACTGCCACGTGACTAATCTTCTCCCAAAGAATTGACATCCTGCTGAAGTTGACTTGTAGTTCATTTTGCAGCCTCCATAATCCGAATCCCTATACGCTGTAAGCTCAAAGTCATCATCATGAGGATACCACAACCCAAGTGTTGGAGTACCCTTCAGATAACGAAATATCCTTTTGACTCCTATGAGATGGTTGACTTTCGGTTTCGCCTGATATCTGGAGCAGAGACACGTCGCGTACATTATATCAGGTGGAGAGGCAGTGAGGTACATGAGGGATCCGATCATTCCTCGGTACATGGTGGCATCCACCAGATCACCATTTTCGTCGGGTGCCACATCGTGGTTTGTAGCAAGTGGAGTTCCAGCTGCCGAACCATTTTCCATATCGAACCGACTTAGGATATCACCTACATACTTGTTCTGATGTAGGAATATTCCCATTGGTGTCTGATCCACCCGTAACCCGAGAAAGAACTTCATTTCTCCCATGGCACTCATCTCAAATTCAGCTTTCATTACTGCTTTAAATTCTTTACATAGATCTTAGTTTTTGAAACCGAAGATTATGTCATCAACATAAATCTGTACGAGAAGTAAGTCACCATCCTTTTCTATGATGAACAGTGTACAATCAATCACTCCTCTGCGAAAGCCGTGTTTTACAAGATGAGTCGAGAGCTTCTCATACCATGCTCTTGGGGCTTGATGGAGCCCGTAGAGAGCCTTATCTAGTTTGTAAACTCTGTCTCGATGATACCGATCCTCAAATCCTTCGGGTTGACTGACGTACATTGTCCCCCAGATTTCACCATGAAGGAATGCACTATTTACATCTAATTGATAAACTTTGATCTTCATGTAAGAGGCATAGGCTAGGAAGATATGGATTGCTTCCATCCTTGCCACAGGTGCAAACACTTCAATATAATTGATTCCTTCGACTTGTCTAAAGCCTTGAACGACAAGTAGAGCCTTGTTGCGAATTATGACCCCTTGATCATCTTTCTTGCATTTCAAGACCCATTTAGTTCCAATGACTTTAGCATCTTTTGGTCTGTCCACAAGGGTCCATACTCCTAGCTTCTTGAACTGTAGGAGTTCTTCTTGCATCGCACTTACCCATGCCTCATCGTTTAATGCTTCACTAACATATTTTGGCTCAAATTGAGGCACAAAATATCGATAAGCACCGTCGTGAAGATATCCCTTTTCCATGACTGAGGCATAATTAGCTGAGTATAGCTGATTTTTGGTCTGTACTCCTGATCGAACATCTCCAATGACATTTTCCAAAGGATGATAAACATTTAGTCGTGATCCAGGAGTGGTGGGAACAACTACCTCATTTTCCAGATTGTGAACCACAGCTTCAGTATCTGAAGCTGTTGGAGTTTGAGGTTTCAAAGAGTCAGAGGCATCAGGGTTTGATGCTTGTGTACTTGCTGTAGCAGGAACCTGTTCCTCCTGGTTCACCTGTTCAGTCTCCACTTCTTCATCTCAAGGACTAGAAGAATCACCGTGTGGAACTGATGTTGACGAGTCTAGAGACGGTGTGTTTAAGACATCATACATCGTTCTGGTCGCTAACTCATCATCAGAAGGAGAGAGATGGATGTTGAAGGACTTAAAGAATCCATCATAATCGAAGAAGAATGCGGGTCCTTCTCCAGCAGGGGGGGTGGTGTATCTCTGAACGTTGACGTTTCACCACACTTCTACTTGACCCGTTGAGTTGTTGTAAACTCTCTTATTTGGTATGTTTTATCCTAGAAAAATTCCTTCTTCAGCCTTTTCACTGAATTTCCCTGACTGATTTTTCTTCAGCAGCGTACATGGTGCGCCAAATGGTTCAAGGTACTCTAGATTAGGTTTACGTCGTTGCAGCAACTTGTAACACGTTTTACCATGACGTTTCACCACCAGGACTCGATTTTGGGTGAAACATGCATTAGCTACTGCCTCTTTCCAAAATTGGATAGGCAGTTTCGAGTCTCATAGCATTGTTCTTGTTGTCTCTATCAAGCTCCTATTCTTTCGCTCAGCTACTCCGTTCATTTGTGGAGTGTAGGCAGATGTGAGATGGTGTACAATTCCTTTCTCTTTGCAGAATGCCTCCATCCATTGATTCTTGAACTCGGTGCCGTTGTCTGAGCGAACTTGCCTTACCTTCAACTTGTAGAGTGACTCCAATGTAGTTACCAGCTCCTTGAATGATTCAAATGTCTCTAATTTGGATTTCAAAAACATCACCCAAGAAAATCTTGAGTAATCATCCGTAACTACATAGCAGTAGAGATGGCCGGCAATGCTTTTTGTACTAACTGGCCCAAACAGATCCATGTGAAGAAGTTCAAGAGGTAGGTTAATTGAGTGAACTTTCTTTTCTTTATGAGACTTCTTTGTCTGTTTCCCTTTCTTACACGCGACACAAAAATCCGGTATTTGGAAGTTCTTAACATTTACTCCACGCACTAGATCATTCTAGATCAAGTGATTCATCTTCCGTGGATTAATGTGAACCATTCTCCTATGCCATAAAATGGAGTCTTTCTCTGTTGCCTTTGACAAGAAGCATTGAACTTGATGATTGGTTATTGAGGCCTTCGATAGGTCCAAGACATATGAATCATTATATCTTGAAGCTGACATTAAGACTTGGTCCTCCGGGATTACATACTCCTTCTTCAACATATAGCACTTCTTGTTGTCAAAGACTACCTTGAATCCTTTGACACAGATCTGGGATACAGAAAGCAAGTTGTTTTGTAGTTGTTGAACGTAGTTGACCTTGTCAAACTTGACTTTCTGGTTTCCCACTTTGCCTTGAGCCGTGATGTATCCTCCTTTGTTTCCAGCAAATGATACATGTCCCCCTTTAATTTGTTTGACATTAAAAAGGAGAGACAAGTTCCCGGTCATGTGCCTAGATGCCCCACTATCAACAATCCAGGTATTTGTGATAGCACTGTAACGGACACCCTACACATTAAAAGCAAATGCTCAGTTTAGGTGTGGGACCCAAGCCTTAACTGGCTTGGGTGACCCGGAGGAATAACACATCATAAACTCAACCCACTGTCCATTTTAGGGTGAGGGCATATCATGATTCTTAGTGTTCTCAGTATCAGACACTGAACTTGACTTTTTTTTCCATAAGCCAGTTTTGTGTAAGGCCTGTTTGTGATAAGCAGACGACTGTCTTACGGTGTTTGATAATGAGGACAACTAGAAGCGATGTGTCCTCTTTTTCCACAATTGTAGCATGATCTACCTTCTACATATTGGGAAAATTGTCTTTGTGGGGAAGTGTGTGAAACAGGATGACTTTAGTCTGGTTGGGTTTGGAAACTTCTTATTTAGATGTTTTTGTTTCATTAACAAAATTTATTGTTTGAACATTTTTAACATCTTTAACCTTTTGTTTATTTGGACTTTGACATGAGGCACGTGTTTGGTTAACTAGTTTGGTCAGTTTGGATCTGAAGAAGACATGTTTGAACCTGACTTTACATTAACCTTTTCAAATTGTTCTTCCAGATTAAAAATAGGCATCTTGCCTTTAGATTTCAAAGTAGCCTCCTTCTGTTTAGTGACAGAATTCACCGGTTTACCCGTAGAATCAGGATCACTAACCAGAGGAGTAGACACAACATGATCTTTAATAGGATTGTTATTTACTGGTCTACATTTAGCATTTAACAAGATCTCATGTGGTGGTGGAACTACTTTGTAACCCAACCCTTCCCCATTGTTCCGTTCTTACACTATGTTTTGAACTATGTGAGAAGAACTGGTCCAACTGTGTAGATTTTGTTTTAATGAGTTGACTTCGACTTCCAAAACTACTTTTTCTTTCTTAATTTCTTCCAAAGAGTTCAAGTAAAACTTTATATCATTTGCTTGATTAAAAGCAACAACCTCGGATTCCCTTAGTTGTTTATTTAAAAGTTCTATTTTCTCTTTATAACTGCACTCATTTTGTTTTAAAATCCGATTAGCTTCTGTGCATAGTTTTAAGTCATTTACTAAGCTATCATTCTGATCTAATAACCTAGCAAATTTAAGATCAATGCTTTCTCTAAACTTATTACATTCATTACAAGCATGACTTTCAAAAAGTTGGTCTTTGTTACTTACCTATGAAGATTCGGTTGAATCAGCCATCAGCGCGGAGTTTGATTCCTCGGATGCTGGAGATTCTGAACTTGTCGTTCTAAGATCTTCTTCAATCAGGTGATTGACCACATTAAAAGTATCTTCATGATCTGACATCACTAGTTCAACTGCAATGTCACCTTCACTTGCCGTGTCATAATCCAAACCCTCGACATTAGCAATGTTCGATTCACCCGGAGACACAAACTTGAAGGTCCAATCTTGTTCTTCGTCATCTTGTGCAGTCACGGCCTTTGTTTCTTTGCTTGACGAAGCAGCTCCACTCATGGGTTTGTCTTGACGGTTGAATGATAAGAAAGGATTCCCATTACCTGTCTTCTTGGGCTTTACACATTCACGTTTGAAGTGCCCTTTTCTCCACAGTTAAAGCAGGTAACTTTGGTTTTATCAAAACCAAAAGTTGTATCCTTTGTGGCTATCAAGTTCTGTCATGTCTTCTTCACAAACTTCTTAGCTCGCCTGACAGCACTTGCTAAAGCCCACATAATGTCCATACTTTCTAGTTCATTCTCGTCCACCTGCTCGTAATCCTCATCAGCCAGATGGCAATTCCCGATCTTTCCTGCAACTAGACCATCATAAGAATGAACAACCGCAGCTAAAGCCCACATAATGTCCATTCTTTCTAATTCATTCTCGTCCACCTGCTCGTAATCCTCTTCAGCCAGATGGCAATTCCCGATCTTTCCTGCAACTAGACCATCATAAAAATGAACGACCGCAGCTAAAAGGTCCATATGCTCCTTTGCAACCTCCACAGTGATATTCCCGAGATTCTCGGTCTTTAACTTCGTAGCATTTGCTTTCGGTGTGATATATTAGGTACAAGATGACCCTAACGTTTCAGATCCCGAAGCAGTGGATTGGGAAGGAACAGTTGAACTAGACACAAATGTTGTTTGAAGAGGTGCTCCTGAACTTGTTGAAGTGGAAGAGGATTTATAAAGTGAAGGATTTTGCTCATTGGGTCCTTTCTGTGACCTGTATTTCATCCTCAGTTCCTCCTCTATCAATTTCAGGATAAAGTCGTTTATGTCTAATTTTTCCAGTAACTTGTTCTATCTCAAATTTGACACAAACGAGTCCCACTTCTCTGGCAGACCATCGGCAAAGCTTGAGTCCTTATCTTCCATTGACGTTGTGACTCCATGATTGTGTAGCTCACTCATTAAATGGTAGAATCTGTCTATGACATCATCCAAGCTCTCTTTACCCATTGAAGAGAAGTTATCAAACTCCTTCTTCAAAGCCTTTGCCTTTAGAGCTTTCAACGATGCATTCCCGTTGTATCGTTTCTCCAAGGCTTCCTATAGCTTCTTTGCCTGTGTGTTCTCAGAAAACTGGTGGAATATATCCTTAGGTATCGACTGAGTCAACAGAGCATACACTTTCTTCTCAGCAATGTACTTCACCTTCTGGCTATCAGTCATGCCACCCAAGGTAAGTTTAACACCATCAGCACCAACCGGCATGCTATAACCTGTCTCGATTGCTTCCCACAGATTAGGATCAACTCCATTTAGATAAATCTCAAACCTTTACTTCCATTGTGGGTACTCATCTAACGCTATAAGTTTAGGGGGCTTATTGTGATTTCCAACCTCATTCTCCAGAAGCAGAAGGTTCTGGATTCGAGAGTCTCTACCGGCAGTAAACGCGGAATACTTATCTTCCATTTCTATAAACTTTGAGAGTTAGAACAAAACTGTTTCACTAGTGCGAATGAAGAGATGCGATTGGGTCAATCATGCGGATGGACTAATGCGGATGAATCAGTTGTGCGATTGAACCAATGCGGATGAGTCAATCGTGCGATTGAACAAGTGCGGATGGACAATGCGAATGGGGTGTTCAGTCGTACGAATGGATGGGCGACTGAGTTCAATCATGCGTATGGGAGGTGCGATTGAGTTCAGTCATGCGATTGAGCCAATCGTGCAACTAAGGCTGCTGGATTTGAAAATTCGAAGGTTTTTGACACTTTGACACAAAAAACGCGATTTTTCAAGAACCCTAATCTGTTGTATGCCAAAAAACATAAACTTTTTGATCTGGAGACACCAAAAACATTGTTTTACTCAAAACTATGATGTTTTTATATGAGAAAACGTGATTTTTACACCAATACCAATCGAATCACACGTAAAATCAAGAGCCAAAGCTCTGATACCACTTGTTAGGACCATGTACGTACGGAGTACAAACTGATAATGCGTGTATACCTAATCAAATAGTGCGGAATCTTATTTGATTGGCGATCCAATCATTGAGAAAGCAGTTTCGATCAATCTATAGATTAAAGAAACGTTATCAACATTTAGAACACGATCAACTGCGATCTATGAAGTTGGAATAGGTTTTCTGGAGTCTCTGGACGGCTATGGTACGTCTGTGAGTTGAAATTCTTCATGTGTTCCGTTTTTCCATGAATTAAGTGGTATTTATAGGTTAGGGTTTGTCAATCGTGCGACTGAACCATTAGTATGGTTCAGTCGTGCAACTAAATCATACGATTGGTCCATACGCACGACTGAAGGTTCAGTCGCACGCGACTGAAGGTTCAGTCGTACCACTAAGCCAATCTTATTTCTCAATCGTGCGACTGATCCAGTCTCCTGGTTCAGTCGTGCGACTGGTCCATTAGCATGAAGTGTTCATGCGAATGGTCCATTAGCATGGTCCATTCGCATGAATACTTCATACGATTAAGTTTAAACACATTTCTCAACCATTCTTGACTAAGAACTATGTAAACAACCACAAACCTATATAGTTAGTTCAATATGTGTTATGATACAATAAACAATGAAACATTAAACAATATAAGCATCAATCACATATTTCATTTCATTCAACTCATTCATTACATATATGTAAGACATGAAAGACATTTTACATTAAGCTCCTAAACTAGGTTCATATGTATCAACAAACTAGAAGGTCATAAGTTTCCTGTTAGACCGTTCGTAATGACCCTAGGTGGTTTCGATTTGGTTCTTGGGATGGATTGGTTAGCAGACTTTGAGGCGAATATTGTGTGTCGCAAGAAGATGATTTGTCTGACAGCGCCTGACAGGAGTTCGGTAACTGTGTATGGGGATCGGGTCATGACGATTTCAATAGCGGTGGCGGGAAAGTGTATGAGGCGTGGATGTAGTGCCTACTTGGCCTACGTAAAGTATGTGGATACGCCAACACCACAACTGTCTGAGGTACCAGTTGTGTGTGACTTTCCAGATGTGTTTCCAAAAGACTTACCAGGAGTGCCACCTGACAGAAAGGTCAAGTTTCAGATTGATCTGATACCGAGTGCCCAACCTGTTGCCAAGGCACCGTATCGGCTAGCTCCGACGGAGATGAAAGAGTTGATGGAGCAGTTGCAAGAGCTGCTTGATAAGGGGTTCATTAGACCGAGTATATCTCCTTGGGGTGCTCTAGTACTGTTTGTGAAGAAGAAAGACGATAGTATGAGGATCTGTATTGACTACCTTGAGCTGAATAAGTTGACGATAAAGAACCGATACCCCTTACCGAGAATTGATGATTTGTTCGATCAGCTTCAAGGTGCCAGTTGGTTTTCAAGGATAGATCTTCGATCGGGCTACCATCAGCTGAAGGTGAAGGAGCAGGATATTCCTAAAACGGCTTTTCGCATGCGGTATGGTCACTACGAGTTCCTCTTTATGTCATTTGGTTTGACCAATGCGCCAGCTGCTTTTATGGACTTGATGAATTGAGTGTGTCGGCCGATGTTGGATAAGTCAGTGATCGTGTTTATTGATGATATCCGATTTATTTGAGAAGCGAGAATGAGCATGCCGGTCACATTCGAGAAGTGTTGGAGACGTTGAGAAAGGAGAAGTTGAACGCCAAGTTCTCCAAGTGTGCGTTCTGGTTGCGCGAGGTTCAATTCTAGGGTCATGTGGTGAATCCTGACGGGATTATGGTGGACCCGGCAAAAGTGGAGGCAGTGATGCAATGGAAGTCTCCAAAGACGCCATCCGAGATTTGTAGTTTCTTGGGTTTGGCGGGCTACTACAGGAGATTCATCCAATACTTTTCTAAGATTGCTTCTCCATTAACCAAGTTGACCCGAAAAGAGGTGAAGTTTGTATGGGTTAGGCTCAAGAGAAGGTGTTCGAGGAATTGAAGGCGAGGTTGACTCAAGCTCCTGTTCTGTCATTACCCGATGGAAGTGAAGATCTGGTGGTTTATTCTGAAGCTTTCTACTCGGGGTTGGGGTGTGTATTAATGCATAGAGGGAAGGTTATAGCCTATGCATCCCGACAGTTGAAGGTTCATGAGGTCAATTATCCTACTCATGACTTGGAGCTAGCAGTCGTGGTCTTTGCGTTAAAGATTTGGAGGCACTATCTTTACGAGACGAAGTGCACCATATTCACTGACCACAAGAGCTTGAAGTACTTCTTTGAGCAGAAAGATTTGAACATGAGGCAGAGACGATGGTTGGAGCTTATAAAGGATTATGATTGCAAGATCCATTACCACCCGGGCAAAGCCAACGTGGTGGCGGATGCCGTTAGCTGAAAGGAGAGACTCGAGCCGATTCGGGTAAAAGCTTACCAGTTGATCATGACCTCGAATGTGATGAAGCAAGTTAAGGAGTTTCAAGATGAGGCATTGAAAGAAGATCATCTTAACTCTGAAAGAATGAGAGGTCTGGTCGCGGAGTTGGTTGAAAACACGCGTGGTGTTAGAACCCGATTTTGGACGAATGTGGATTCCTCGTTTTGGGGATCTACGGGTGAAGATTATGGATGAAGCTTATAAGACTCGATACTCTATTCATCTCGGTGACACAAAGATGTACCAATACATGAAGAAATATTATTGGTGGCCGGGTATGAAGCGTGATGTAGTGGAGTATGTGACTAAATGTCTTACTTGTCTACAGGTGAAGGCCGAGCATCAGAAGCCGTATGGGAAGATCCAACCTTTGGATATACAGGAATGGAAGTGGGAGCACATCACCATCGATTTCATTACGAAGCAGCCGCGTACTCCGAAAGGGTATGATGCCATATGGGTGATAGTTGATCGTTTGATGAAGAGTGCTCACTTCCTGCCGATCCGCGAGACATATTCATCTAAGAGGTTGGCCGATCTATTCATCAAGAAGATTGTAACTCGTCATGGTGTGCTGGTGTCTATTATGTCTGTTCGTGACACCCGGTTTACATCTAATTTTGGAAGAAATTCCACGACGCGATGGGGACGAGGTTACATATCAGCACGGCTTATCATCCCCAAACAGATGGTCAGACCGAAAAGACCATGCAGACGTTGGAGGATATGCTTCGCACTTGTGTTATCGATTTTGGAGGAAGTTGGGATGACTACTTACCGTTAGCTGAGTTCTCATATAACAACAGTTATCATGCCAGTATTGGTATGCTTCCTTATGAGATGCTATACGGTAGGAGATGTAGAACTTCTGTGTGTTGGGGTGATATTGGTCAGAAGGAGTTAGGAAGCGTCGAGGTAATCGAGGCTATGACTCAGAAGCTAGAAAGGATCAAGGCCTTCTTGAAGGCAACCAAAGATAGACAGAAGTTGTATGCTGATAAACAACGCAGACCGATTGAGTTTAAGGTCGGTGACCGGGTTATGTTGAAGGTCTCACCTTGGAAGGGGATCATCAGATTCAGAAAGCGAGGCAAGTTGAGCCCAAGGTATATAGGGCCTTTCCGAATCATTGCTCGAGTAGGAGAGGTGGCCTATAGACTGGAGTTACCAGATGAGTTAAGTGAAATTCACCCGACATTCCATATATCTCATCTGAGGAAGTGTTTAGCGAATGAAGATATGATTGTTCTACTGGAGGATATCGAAGTGGATGAACGGCTCAATTATGTGGAGCAGCCAGTGGCAATCATCGATCGAAAAGAGAAGAGACTGAGGAATAAAGTGGTTCCTCTTGTGCGTGTACAATGGAAGCACAGGAAAGGATCCGAGTCTACGTGGGAGACCGAAGAAGAAATGAGGCAGCATTACCCACATTTGTTCGAGGAATAACAAGTTTCGGGAACGAAACCTATATAAAGGGGGTGGACTTGTAACACCTGGATATTTTCTTTGAAGCCGACGAAAGAAGAAGAAGAAATAAAGTCCAAAGTCGGGGGACCAATCTTGCCAAAAAGGGAGAAGGATTGGATGAGTGGGGGAATAAGAGGAGAGGCAGCCCACACCCTCCCCACACTTGTAAAAATTATGCGACCGAATGGCATACGATTCGAGGCCATACTGCCTAATGGCATGCGACTGAGGTCCATGCGCATGGAAGTCATACGACTGAAGTTCATGCGCCTGTAAGGTATGCGATTGAAGGTTATGCGACTGAGGTCCATGCGCCTGGAGGCCATGCGAATGAGGTCCATTCGTACGAAGGATATGCGACTGAAGCCCATGCGCCTGAAGTCATGTGACTAAAGGCCATACGCATGAAAGCTATGCGACTGAGAGTCCATACGCATAGGTGTCCATTCGCCCATAGATCCATCCGCATAGGTCCATTCGCATAGGTGTCCATTCGCCTGATGTCCATTCGCCTAAGTGTTCAGTCGCCTGGAAGGCCATGCGACTGGAGGGTGTCCATACGCCCAAGTAGGGCTTATACGCCCGAAAGAACATAGTTATTTACTGACTTTCGAGGGAAAGTGCAGATGTAAATTTTGAAGTGGAAGGTTCCTAGTAGTTCATGTAAGTTGACTTTTGAGACCATAGAGGTTATGTTGGGCATAGTTGATGTTGAGGATGTATGATGTTGTATGATTATGCATGATGAATGTTATGTACGTATGATGATGCCCTGTATGATGATGTTGACTGTGTATGTTGATGTTCCTTTCTATGATGTATGTTTAACTTTCCCGTGGCTTTACGCGTTATGTTAATGAATGAAATGAAAGTATTATGTAACGTAAAGTGGAAGATAATGAAAAGAGGAACATGATGAATGAAGGCATGCATTAATAATGAATGAATGTAAGAAAGGATTGGAAGCAAATGTATGGACGTTCACACCTAATGAAGGGTGATAGCTCAAAGGTGTGCGGGTTAGCTACCCCGGAAGGATTCACACTGGGGTCCAATCTTTGTGATTGACCATAGTATGGGATCATTGCCGCTTGCCCTAGGTGCTGGAGTCAGCTTCGTGCACAATGTTCGAGGTCTATGAAAGACCTCAGGCCCAGTTACCCGCTTCGTGCACAATGTTCGGGGTATAGCATATGGCATTGATCCGGAATGAAAGAGAAAGATAAATGGTGAATGTACTTGCCCTAGGTACTGGAGTCAGCTTCGTGCCTAATGTTCGAGGTCTATGAAAGACCTAAGGCCCAGTTACCCGCTTCGTGCAAAATGTTCGGGGTAATGTACATGTCATCGAAAGTAATGAACGTACGAACGAAAGAAAGAAAGTATGTATGAATGTGAATGATAATGACGTACGATGAATGAACGAAAGTTAATGAACGATTAATGAAGAAAATAGTGATATTATCTATGTGTACGTATGATATATGATTGCATGAAAGTAAAGAACGGTTTTAATGAAATAAAAGTATGTTTTATTATAAAATTAGAACTCACTCAGCAACGCTGACTTTTGTGTGTTTCCAGTTGGAATGTAATGGTTGCTGAGGATGGCATGAGGCGGCTACTCAGCTCTTTTGGATGGCATCTATTTTTATAATGCTTTTGTGATGTAATGCAACATATATTTTTGTAACTTGATAACGATGTATTGTTTTGCAAAAGCTTTTATAATGAAATGAGATGTCTATTTTGATGATTCCGCTGCGATGTTTTATGAAAGTGAAATGTAATTATAAGTTTTATGAGCAATGAGGATCCAACTGTAAGCGTCCCGGGAACGGGGCCTTACAATTGTGCTCGATACTAATCTGCTCCGAAAGAGTCTCATGAAAAAGCAGTAAAACGAATCTTTCGTTATCTTAAAGGCTCTTCTTTTTTAGGTCTTTGGTATTCTTATGGTGGGAATTTTGACTTACATACATATTCTGATAGTGATTCTAATGGCTACAGGTTAAACAGAAAGTCGGTTACCGGTGGGTGTCAATACTTGGGAAATTATCTGGTTTTATGGCAAAGCAAGAAACAGACCACTATGTCTCTCTCTACGGGAGAAGCAGAATACATTGCTGCCTCCAGTTGCTGTTCACAAGTACTCTGGATCCAGCACCAGATGATTGACTATGGGATCAAATTCCTCCATACATCGTTGTTCTGTGACAACGAAGCAGCTATTGGTATCGCCAAGAATCCTATTCATCATTCCCGAGCCAAGCACATTGCGCATTCATGCAATCCGTGATGCTCAGGAAAAGGGATTTATTGATATTATTCCCATTGACACCAAAAATCAAAAAGCAGATCTTTTCACTATAACATTTGATAAACCTCGTTTTTATGAATTGATCTCTATGTTAGGTTTAATATCATTTTAAAACCCATTTTCTTTAAATCTATATTCTATACAAAATTTTTCACTCTTTTCTTCTTATTTTCTTTCTTTTCTTCTAGTTATGCCCGCTCCTTCACTCTTCATCATTATTCACAATTAAAAAAAACTATTATAATAAAAATAATAATAATAATAAAAGTTTATAATGATATACGATAAAGTGAGAAATTTTCACATCTTTCTTAAATGCAGAAATTTCGGGGAAGAAAATATATTAAAAGTTCTTTTTGTTTTCCTTCGCAGAATAAAATGAGAAGCCTGGACGATGTAAAGGAGGTTAACAGTATTGTGTGGGATATGTTTGATAGGTTCAGCCAGAAATTGAAGTAAACAGTTGTCCTGTAGCTAAACTAATAGAACAAGAAACTTGATGACTCAAATAATCCCCTTGACATCCTTGGCCTTCACAAAGTTTCAAGTCCTTGTTCAAAAAAGGAATGAGAATGTGATACCTCTGTTTTGAGTTATTCTAACGCTTTTTTGTGTCAAATCATTTCAATCTATCTCAAAAAGCAATATGCTTTTTCATCTTTGCATGTAAGATGCTCCCTGTTGTATTCTATCTTGTGCTTATCTCCTCTGTTATGTGTGAACATTGACCTGGAGTAATGATCTCCTTTGCTGTACGATGGTACTGACCTGGAGCTCTCATCGGCACAATATGATAATCATCTCAGTTATACGTAAGTATAGACATGAAGTTATCATCTGGTAAACTCAATTGATCAACTCCTCTGTTATACGTAAGTATTGACCTGGAGCTCTCATCATTTGATGTCTATAAGGGTTTTTCTTCTTTTGAAATATGATCACTGTTGCTTCTGAGAGGAATATTCATGCAAAGCGTGTCATTTGTTCAACACATCTTGAGGACAGTATAAGTTTTTTTGCCAAAATGTCTGTGGGGATTGGGTCATTCAATGTTTTCTTTAAAATTAAACCAAAACATAAGAACAATAGCTGTGATGCATCTGTTGAAACGAAGAAGACATGGACTTAAAAGGACGAGCATATCAGCTATCCCACCAAAATTTGATTCTCCAGAAGATCTTTTCAGCTTCTCGTCCATATCCTTTATATTGTTAAAATTTTATTACTTAATTATTAATCGTGGTTTATGGTGAGGTTTTGCGGGGCTAATTTCTTTTGATTTTGTTTACCTTATTTAATTCCTTTATGTTTTTATTTTATTTTATTTTATTTTATTTTATTTTATTTTATTTTCCTTTTGTTTTATTTTATGTTTTTAAAAGAAAAAGAATCAAAATAAATTTTTTAAAGTGTTTTGGTTTACAGCGAAAATATACTTTCGCTGGTAGTTTCGCATAGCGAAATTGCAGTTTCGATCGTCTCTTTCGCACTGTGTGAAGTCAATTTCGACCAGAGTTTCGTCGGGCGAAATTGTATCTTCGCCTGGCAAAATGGTAGTCTTGTCTGGCGAAACTCTAGTTTTGCTCGCTGCGAAACTATTTGCTATATAACTCATTTTGCGAAGTTACTTTCTCATTTTCGCACGATCGAGGGTATAGGAGTCCTAGGCTTTTCTGTGGCCTCTGTGTACGATTTTGATTTTCGGTGCTTCTGATTATTGTTTGACCTTTGTATTCTGTTTGCAAGTGAGTTTCGAACTCAGGATCATAACTTAATCGATGTTTAACTGCAACGTTGTGAATCTATTCGTCTGAGACTCTTCGGTACCTTCGCAATTCTTAGTGCGAAAGTACCGATAGTCCAACGAAACTGAACGAAAGTTCATGGTTTTTCAATGAAACTGTGATGTTATGCTGTCCGAGCGAAGTTAACAGTTTCACTGTGAAAACCTCAATTTCGTTGCGCCGAAACTATACTTTCGGCCAGTGGAATCTATTTCATTGTCTTGGCGAAACTAATGAATAATTGTTGCGGAAATTATACTTTCGCTTGCCGAAACTAAAATTCTTTCTGCGAAACTACAGTTTCGGCCAGCGAAATTAATTTGGTTTTTAATTAATTTTAATCTTTTTCTTTTTTTTCCTTAACATTATTATTTAATATACTATTCTAATGCATTTCACTTGGTTTCCAGATTTAATGGCGAATCTAAAGTTTGATGAGAGAAACAACATCACTGCCCTCTTAGACGATACACACCCTAAAGCAGCTGGCTTTAGAGACTGCATTCGCTGGCTGCAAAGATTTCCCATTGCCTACGCCATATCTCACTCTACTATTGTTTATGATCTTCATATTAGAGATTTTAGGAACAGCAAAGTATGATACTAGAAGCAACACATAGAGGATTATTGCCAAGGTCATGGAGAATGAGGTGATTATTACAACAAAGATTGTCTAAAGGGTGCTAAGGCTGGATGAAGATACAGGGGATGAGGTTTCTATGTCAGACCAAGAGGTGTTTGAAGCGTTCAGGATGATGGGTTATGAGGGACTAGCCTTTGGCACAAGAAAGGAGATCAAGAAGTCCTTTCTCTCCAAGGAATGGAGATACATAGCTCATGTCTTCATTATGTGCTTAGAGCACCGTAATGGTGGATCAAATGGGCTAAATATTGATTGGGCAAAAGCAATGGTTTTACACTGTAGAGGAGAGAAGGCAAATATTACCAAGTTGATTTTTGCATGTATGGCAGAGAATGTGAAGGCCTTGAAAAAGGATAAATGGCTGTTGTACCCTCGATTCTTACAGATGATTTTAGATGATCTTATTCCAAATTTACCAAGACACGGGGAGGTCAAAAGGATGGTGCAAATGAACACCCGTATCTTTGCAGATTGCTGTGCCATCCGTCATGATTTCAATGGAAAGATTACACACCTCTAGGAGAATATGTACCCATCAGAAATGTGGAATTACATAAGGAGAGTTGATGAATCCGAAAACAAAAGGGCAGAGGAGACAAGAGAGAAACGGGCAGATGAGACTAAGAAGAGGAAAAGATATGCAAATGAGAAGGACTATGACTTTGAAGAGGAAGTGCACGAAATAGCTAAGGAGGTAGGGGCTGAAAAAGAAAGGAGATCAAAGAAGCAGTCTGATGTGGGGGAGACTGTAAACAGAGACATCAATCCTTTACTGAGACCTCAAGGAGAGAGTAGAGAGTTGGATTAGATGAGGATGTAATTAGAAACCTCAACACCTCTCTTGCTAATGAATTAAGCATGATGAAAACAAAACTTACTAATCAAGAGATGAGAGAAAGTCAAAAGGATGAGGTGATTGAAGGTATGAAAAAGATGTTGGTCGACCAAAGTTTGTTGATAAAGAAGCTGTTTGAGGAGATAAATGATTTAAAAGCTCTTGCCGGCCTGCCCAATCAACTAACTCAATCTGAGTTAGATGATTTAACTGATACTTCCAAATACCCATTCTTAAATGTGGGTACATCCTCCAGGGCAGGAGAGGGCACATCTGGTGCAACAACTGAAGGAATGCGTGGTTCTGGAATGGAGAAGGAGAACGAAAATATGGAGAATATGGATGAGATACTGGAAGCTGGGTTTGTTAACATGGGATTCGACAAAGATAAAGATTTGGTTGGTGAAGAGGTGATAGTAGAGAAGTCTACTGAAAGGGATGCTGAGAAAGGGAAGGGGCTAATTGATGAAGAAGAAGATGATGAACAGCTGGTCAACTATGATTTAGAACCAAAATTTTATGAGGTTGATGAGAGGCCCTTAGTATATGTTGCTAAAAAGGGAGACTCAGATGGAGATGTATTTGAATTGGCTAAAGAGGAATGGTTTGTCAACGAGAAGAGCCTGAAGAGCTAACTCCCCTAATCCAAAACTTGGAAGGATTTAGCAAAAAGGAGGCAGACAAGAGGATCATCAGTTGGTGTTATAACCCCGGCCACAAAATATTTATGATCAAGAGGAGAGGGGGTGGATATCTTACATGCAAAGAGGAAGGCCTTAAGGACCTACCCAAATGGGATTTGAGAAGGCTAGCGGCTCTACCACTACTAAAAGCTCATCTAAGTGAAAGAGCTTCATTACTTGAGAAGGAGATAAAGAATGGACTAAATGACAATTTTGAATCATTTGGATACATGAAGACTGAGAGGAAAGATCGAAGAAGGATAAGGACTGGAAACATGGAAGGGAAAGAGTTTTGCTAAGGTGAAACCCTAAAGACCGTGAGAAGGAGATAGAATGGACTAAATGACAATTTTGAATCATTTGGATACATGAAGGCTGAGAGGAAAAGATCGAAGAAGGATAAGGACTGGGAAACATGGAAGGGAAAGATTTTGCTAAGGGTGAAACCCCTAAAGACCGTGAACAGGGTCAGATTGGCAGATCCCCTCCCCCAGCCATTACAGAACTTTGAGAAGGGGTTTTACGACAACAATACGGGGGAGGCGGTAATCAGAGTAAAGAATAATGGTGAATTCAAAGTGTTTGATCCGATGGAGCTATTCAGTTTTTGTGATGAAGACCTGCTTGTTCTTCTCGAGAATCATATTAAAGCAGGTGCATGTGATGAAACGAGAAAGGAAGCCAGTTTATTTATGACTATGACCAACAAAATCAGAGGTGTGAGGGCGGAGGTGAAAAAGCTTGTAGAAAGAGTGAGGGCCCAATATGAGCTAAACATGGAAGTTAGGGATTTGGCCAGATAGTTTGAGCAAGCAAGTGCTCATCCCGAGGGAGCTAACGAAGCTGGAGGTGACCAGAGTGTATCATTTGCTGAAGCTCCTAAGGAGGTTGCTGCAGGAGCTGTAGAAGGAACATCAGAGGTAGTAGGGGAGACTGTAGCTGGTTAGGGAGAATCAATGTCTCAAGCCCCCGGGGAAGAAGCTGCAGGAACTGATATAGATACATCTGAAGTAGTGAACGAGACTGGAACTGACAAGTCAAATCAAGAGAGTTGAAGACAGTGAGATCCAACCTAGGGTGAGTATTCAAGATCAAGTATAGGTTGGAATCACCTTAGTTTAGTTTAGATTATGTTTATATTACTTTGTAATAGGTTTAATGTTAGTTACTTTTGAATATAATACATTTTGTTTAGTTTTCTAGTCCAGCAAAACTATGAGCGAAATTATAGTTTCGCTCATAGTCAGCTGTTATAAGTTCACTAGGCGAAACTATAATTTCGGCAGAACAGTTTCGCTGCCAGCGAAACTGTCTGCAAAACTAAGACTGCTATATATAGGTTTGATCATTTTCATTGTTGGTTAAGCTTGTAAAAACCCTAACCGTTTATCCTTGTTGCAAGTGAGTATTGTAAGCAGTCATTTCACAAAAATATCATTGTCCTTTGTTATTATTGAGTATATTGATCATCATTGTCTTAATTTGATTTATTTGTGGTTGTTCTCAATCTTCTTCATCTTTATTATCTATTGTTTGTATTTGATATTGAACGATTAAACAACTCATTTGTACTGCAAATCGATCAAATGGAGCAACAGTGTGGAAGACAAAGAAAGACCAAGTGGCTGAAAGTCTTCATCAACATCATCAAATGATCCTCAAAACATGACAATAGGATCAATTACTGTTACATTGTCTTCAACTTCTTTTGAAGAGCCCAAGACCAATAAGGCTTGGGTTTCCAAATGTAACTAACCATCTCTTTTTTGCAGGAACAACTCAAGAGAAATATAAATGTATGGATCATTGATAGTGGTTATTCCAGCCACATGACAGGCAATAGGTCACTACTCCAAAATTTTGAAAGAATTGATGGAGGGCCAGTTGCTATTGGAGGAGATGCTGGAGGTTACATAACAGGAAGGGACAGGGTCACAAATGGTAAGCTTAACATTGAGAAGGTAAATTTTGTCAAAGAGCTTGGATACAATCTTTTAAGTGTATCTCAATTTTGTGATCAGAGACATAAAATGCTCTTTACTGAGCATGAGTGCATTGTTCTTAGGACCGGGGTAGTCATTCCTCAAGAGCATATCCTACTTAGAGCCCCTAGGAAATGGAACATGTACAAGATGGATTTGCAAGAAACATCTCCCTCAAGAGAAGTTTCGTGCTTTCTATCCAAAGCAAATAGTGAAGAGTCTTTCCTCTGGCATAAAAGAATATTCCATGTAAACTTTATAAACATGAATAAATTAATTAGAATGATTTGGTAACTGGAATGCCAAAGAAAGAGTTTACAAGTGATGACCATTGCGTTGCATGCCTGAAAGGGAAGCAACAGAAAGAATCTCACAAGCCAAAGGAAAGAAACTCCATCACTACTCCCCTACACTTATTACATATGGATCTCTTTGGTCCCACCAGTGTAATGAGTCTAGGAAGGACCTCTTATTGTTTGGTGATCAAAGATGACTTTACAAGATTCACTTGGGTCTTCTTTCTTAGAACTAAGGATGAGACCCCTGATATTCTGAAGAATTTCATCTTAAAGATTGAGAATCAATATGAGCACAAGGTCAAAAACATAAGATGTTATCAATGAACTGAATTTAAGAACCAAATACTTGATACATTTTGTGATGAAAAAGGTATTACAAGACAATATAATGTTCCTAGCACTCCTCAGCAAAATGGTGTTGTTGAGAGGAGAAACAGGTTACTAATTGAAGCTGCTAGAACTATGTTGTCTGATTTTAAACTACCCATCACCTTCTGGGCAGAGGCAGTGAACACTGTTTACTATGTGCAAAACAGAGTTTTAGTAGTTAAGGCATATGGTAAGACTCCTTATGAACTTTGGCACAAGAGGAAACCTTTAACTGGTTTTCTTTGGTCATTTTGATGTCCTTGCACCATCTTGAATACCAAAGATCAAATTGTCAAGTTTGCTGAGAAATCAGATGATGGACATTTTATTGGATATTCTTCCCAAGCCAAGGGTTGTAGAGTATACAATCTCAGAACCAGAGTAGTTGAGGAGTTAGCCAATGTGACTTTCAATGAGCACACTCCCAGTGTGAAGGGTTCTGGTCCAGATTGGCTATTTCATCTTGATTTAGTTACAAATTGTTTTAACAAGTCTTGTGAGCATGTTTCAGGATCCACAGATATACTACCTCTAGGTGATCCTGACCTAAGATTTGAGCTGACAAGACCTTCAAGCTATACAACTTTAGCTCCAGTTGTAACTAACCCTGCAAATGGAGTTTCTATCAGCACAACTATGACAAATCCAGCTGATAATTATGGGGTGCCTTCAAATTCCAGCTTAGAGGCACACTAGATGAAGGAGCTTCAAATGTAGGAGGAAATGGTGGTGGTGAAAGTGATCAATTATTTTTTGATGCTAACAACCATTCCATTGAAGACAACATTAATGATGTCACACACTCATTGGATCAAGTCACTCTTGATAAGTGTGCTGAGGTGGAGGGTGAATCTTCAATGCCAGATCTAAATTTCTCTAATTTAGATCTTTCCAAGCAACTTGCTGTGATCCCTCTACTAAGGATCCACAAGTCTCATCCTACGACAAACATCAGTGGAGATGTTGATTCAGAGGTAAGAACAAGAGGACAAACCCATGATGCAAATGTTTGTCTTCACACTTGTTTTCTATCCCAGATAGAGCCTAAGAAGATTGATAAGGTTTTAAAGGATGGAAGTTGGGTTGAAGCTATGCAGGAGGAGCTACTTCAATTCAAAGGGCAAAAGGTTTGGAACCTATGTCCTCTTCCTCAAGGGAAGACTACTATAGGAACCAAATGGGTGTTCATGAATAAGAAGGATGATAGAGGACTTGTCATCAAGAATGAGGCAAGACTAGTTGTTCAAGGATACACTCAAGAAGAAGGAATTGACTACACAGATGTATTTGCTCCTGTAGCAAGACTGGAAGCTATCAGGATATTTCTAGCTTTTGTTGCATCCAATAATTTCAAGGTATACCAACTTAATGTCAAGTGTGCTTTTCTCTATGGGGTGATTGATGAAGAGGTGTATGTCAGACAACCACCTGGATTTGCAGATCCTGATCATCTTGACTATGTATGCAAGCTTGATAAGGATCTTTATGTGCTGCACCAAGCACCAAGGAAGTGGTATGAGACTCTATCTCAGCAACCCTGTCAGCATGGATACAAAAGGGATACTATAGATGGAACTCTCTTCATCAAATGAACTAGAAATGACATAATGGTAGTTTAAGTGTATGTAGATGAATTATCTTTGGGTCAACTAATCCAAAGCTCTGCAAAGACTTTGAGAAGCTGACGAAGGATAGATTTGAAATGAGTGCCATTGGGGAAGTCAATTTCTTTCTAGGAATTCAAGTGAATCAAGTTGAAAATGGCATATTCATAAGTAAGTCAAAGTATGTACAAGACATATTAAAAAGATTCAACATGACTTACTGCAAGGTTGCTAAGACACCCATAGCCAGAAATTACTCCCTTGGATGTGATCTTGATGGGGAGTGTGTGGATGAACATCTCTACAGGGCTAGATTGGGTTTCTTATGTACCTCATAACTAGCAAGCTTGATATCATGTTTGCCACATGTATTTATGCAAGATATCAAGCCAACCCCAAGATGTCACACTTGGTCACTATCAAAAGGATTTTAAGATATCTCAAAGGTGCTCCAACACTTGGCCTTTGGTATCCAAAAAATTCTGACTTCAATGTGTATGCATATACAGATAGAGACTATGGTGGCTGTAATATGAGTGTAAAGTCTATATCAGGGGGATGTCAATTTCTTGGTGGAAGGCTAGTCTCTTGGCAATGCAAGAAACAATCTTGTGTGTCTGCATCAACTGCTGAACCAGAATACATTGCTGCTGCTAGCTGATGTGCTCAAGTGCTTTGGATTCAGAATCAGATGTTGGACTATGGATTCAACTTCAAGGAGACTCCCATCCACATAGACAACAACAGTGCTATTTCTATCACAGAGAATCCTGTGCAGCACTCAAGGACAAAGCACATACCATTTGATTAGGCATAATTTTTAAAAGGGGTTAATCAAACTAGTCAAAGTTAACACAAATGAACAATATGCTGATCTATTCATCATAGCTTTTGATGAGCAGAGATTTAAATATCTTGTATCAGCTATTGGGATGATTAACTTTGAGTAGAGATTCTTAAAACTTAATCATATTATTTCTAAAACATGTGTGTCCTAAGTTAATCATAAGCTTTTGATGAAGATATTATTTTCAAAACTCTTTGGAATATCTTCCGAAGTCATTTTGCCTTCGGAAGCTATTCATCAACAATTTCCGAAGCTAAATTACCTTCGGAAGCTTTTTCAACTTCCATGAAAACCATTTTTTGGGCAAAAGTAAACTACTTTTCAAAGGTGAGACCGACATCCGGATTTCAAAGTTTATCCTCTTTCATTAACTTTGTCTTAAATCCATAATATATATACCCAATGGTTTCCCCCTCATTCACTATTCTCTTCATCTGAACTATTAACAAAACCTAAATTCACCCAAACAGCCTTTGTTCTTCACTTCCTTTGTTTTTAAGCTTTCAAGATGGCCAACCTCAACCACAGAAATAGCCCAGATTTTTCGATGCAACTCCACAGACAACATGACCAGGTTGCTCAATTGGACTCTGAGAAAGATCCTATTTTCTCAAAGGTTTGTCAATTCTTGACTCTATCCACCTACTTCACCTCCCTGACCATTGATCCTACTCTCTATGATGATCATCTGATTGAATTCTAGAAGACCTGTCAAGAGGTCATTATGGATGGGGAGAAGGCACCGTCTGCCACAGTGCAGGGGAGGACAATCTTCATCACTCCAGCCATCATCAACACTCATCTTCAGCTGAAAAGTAAAACGGTTGTTCTTCCTTCCCCGCTCCCTCTTTTTCGACATATGCGGCGGCGATGAAGACAGTGAGTTGTCCTTTCCAAAGGAAGCAGTCAATCATTTCTTTGAGCAGATGGGCTGTGAGGGAGATTTCTCTGTAAAGACCTTTAGGAAAGGGAAGGTCTTATCCCAGTGGAAGTACCTGCTTCATGTGGTCATCCACGGCTTGTCCAACAAGCATGGGGGGCGGGACCAGATTCTTGAGGATCTCTCTATCATAATGCATGGAATGGTTCATGGGGTCAAGTTCAAGTATTTTCAATTTCTTTGTACAAATTTACTTGCTAATTTGGACTCCTTAGAGTATTCATTGTTTCCTAGATATGTTTAATACATTTTTAACTATGAGTTGGGCTCACAGTTGAGGGAAACATGTAATATTCTTAAATTGGGACAGATGAAGCCTGACATCTTTAAAATCATGAAGAAGCCAACTGTTGGCTTCTTTGGGGTAGAAACAGCCCTTGTCCCAAAAATGGTAGAGCTTATTTCTCAAGGTGACAACCTAGCAACACAAGCTAGTGTTGAACCCACACCTTCTACTTTTCAACCACCCAAACAACCACAAACACTCCTTACCTACCAAAGAACATCCAAACGAACCCCTGCTCAAGCTATTAAGTTTGGGCAGGCCCCATATCATCACCCATACAGGAAGAAGTTGACACTAGAGCTCCCACTTCTCTTGAGGAGCAAACCACTCGCATCTCTTCAAGAATCAGTGCGAAGGTTCCTCATGCTTAGCCTGATGAGCTCATTAGACCCTCAGCCTTAAGCCTTCACTATGAGTCTCAACACTCAAGTAAACAACCTTCAAGGGACATTTACCATCCCCAGTCTCTAGATCTAAACCAATCCATAGCCAACCTAGAATTCTATGCTGATGAAGACATATGATTCAGTGAGAACCATGAGTCTCTCTACTCCTCCCCTATTCAAAGAGAGATGAGTGCTTCTGATTCTTCTATGTCTAGCCCACATCAGTCACCCATTACTGAGGTGGACATCTCTGAACCTATTAAGGAGATCCATATTGAAGAGGCTCTCACTTCTGCAAGTGATTACATCATTAAGACCTAAACCATGGCAACTCAGCCCATTGACATTTCACTTGAAGCTATCAGTGAGCAGAGGAAATCCCGCACCAAGAACATGATGCTAGTGGTGAGAGTGAGGACTTTGGTCCAATTCTCTCATCCCCTAATTATTGTTCTGATGAAGATGAGGGGAATTTTAGACTAAAAGTGAAAAAACTATCACAAACATTCACCTATCTAGTCTCTAAGGTTAGTCACATTGAATCTCTGGTGACTACCTTACAAAATAGGGTCAATGATCAGCAACTTGAGATATCTTATCTTAAGGAAAAACTAGCTGGGAGACCTTTAAGGAGAGCTCATCCAGGAATGCAAGAACCTATGGATGTGATTGACCTAACTCCCAGCTCACCTATGCAAGAGGGTTATGCTACCAAAAAGGAGGAGAATCACAAAACCTGGGAGTTCTTCACAGAGTATGGACATTGAGAACTCACCATCCTCACTTGCAATTGCGCATACTCAAAGACTTTCTCAAGTTCACATTGATGTGGACTCTCTAGACTCTCATTCAGAGTCTATTTGAGGAAGGTATTCCAAGGGTTATGCCATCTCCACCCCAAGGAACTTCAATTTATATACTTGGGTGGAGGTATGATGCTGACAGAAGAGCCCTCATTCTTCAAATAGTTCAAGGGCAGCAAGAAGTCTTCAACATTCAGACCTTGAACTACTATGAAGATCTTGACCTGATCAACATGCCACTTGTCAATCCAAGCCAATCTAGGCAAGTTGGCAGGCTGGCTCAAAGGCTTCAAGACAAGATTACTGAAGAGTTCAGCCTAAGAAGAAGACAAAGCAATCAAGTAATGTCATTGGTCAACTGGATGTTGAGGCAGACCATCTCAAAATCAAGCTTCAATGACAAACAAGGAAATGTTTGGGCTTATAATGTTGCTGGTGTTCGGGAGCAAATGGCGAATTTGTAAGTCAAGAAATCTTGTCATTCAAACATTTCAACAACGAACTTTTTACATCACTCACTCAATAAATCCTCCAACCACGTTACACCAATGTAAGTCGTACTACTTAGCCAAAATTTACAAATGTAAGGCCCTGTTCCCGGGACGCTAACAGTCGGTCAATCATCACACATAAAACATAAAACATACTTTAACATTTACTAAAATACAACAGTGGAATCATTTAACTAAAACCATTTAATATATTAATAATTGATTTTGCAAAATAATACATCATTTTTAAGTTACAAAATATCATTCGTTGCATTACATCACAAAAACAGTATCATAATACAAAATGGATGCCATCCCAAAACAAGCCAAGTAGCTGCCCCCATGCAATCCTCATCAACCGTTACCTGCCAATAGAAAAATACATAAAAGTAAGTGTTGCTGAGTGAGTTCTAGCTTTATAATAAAAATACTTTACTTTCGTTTAAAACCGTTGCTTTACTTTCATTCGCGATCATACATCATACTTACAAATAGGTAATCTCATTATTATCTTTCATCATCATTCTTTGACATTCATTCATTCGTTACCATCCATTCATACATTTCTTACATTTCATACGTTTGTCATTATCTTTCGATGCCATGATCTATACCCCAAACGTATGCACGAAGCGGGTACTGGGCCGAAGTCTATAAATACACTCCCATACATTACGCACGAAGCCTCACACCAGTCTTGAGGTAACTTCATTCATCATTACCTTTACTTTAACTTGGACCATTTCCATATGCTATACCCCTAACGTAGGCACGGAGCAAGTACTGGGTCGAAGTCTATAAATAGACCATTAACATAACGCACGAAGCCTGACACCAGTACCGGGGCAAGCGACAAGGATCTCATACGTTTGGTCAATCACAAGGATTAGACCCTTGTGTGCAGCCTTTGGGGTAGCTAACCCGTACACCGTTGAGCTAATGACATTTCAAAGTCGTGCACCTCCTTTCACTTTGCTTGCAAGACTTCTCATTCATTCATTCTTTCTTTTTTATGCATGCATTCATTCATTCTTTACGTTCCTCTTTTCAATTATCATTAACTTCCAATTTACATTACATAATACTCTATGTACATTATCATATCCATACTATGTAAAGCCACAGAATAATACATAATAGGAACATAAAGGCACATAACATAACCACACATCATCACGCAACATCATATAATCATCACACATCATCATATAATCATCACACATCATCCACTTCCATATACATACACATGAACATATGGGTACACACCCAAATTCATCCTAAAACATTTAAACATGCATTTCCAGCCCCAACAAGTTTAAAACCTTTAAAAATAGAGGATCTAGAGCTCACCTGGACTCCATGAGTAGCTTCTCAATCAAGCTTTCTATGCTACGATTACACTACACAGCCTGCAGATAAGCTAACACTCAAAGGGGTTAATTCCGCCTAATTTCGCTGCTAATTTCGCTACAACATCACCAGATTCGCTGCTAGTTTCGCCAGTAGTTTCGCTGCCACCTTCGCTGGCAGTTTCGCTGCCAGTTTCGCCCAACTTTCGTTGGAAATCCAAGTCTGTGAAACTACCTGCGAAACTATAGTTTCGCAGAAAGTCTTTATAGTTTCGCTAGACGACTATATCTAAGCTTTTTACATGTTTTCTTACACAAAAACATGAGTTTTTTGGACAATTCTTTTCCACTTTCAAAACCCCCAAGCCCTAGAATCAGAGTGTAATCTAAAGAATGTAATATTCGTCTTTTCTTGTTGTTTGGATGTCCACAAAGACCGATCTTCAATCTCTTGATCAACCAAGCCTTGAATCTTCACCTTCTCTCTACTTTCTCTCTCTACACTCTCTCTCTAGAAGTTGGGTGCTTGAGTTGCTAATGAGAGTGGCTCTTGCTGATCCATTTATATACCGGGTGTTCACGGGACCTTAAACTCGTCTAACACGTAACCCGTAAGGTTAACTCGGTCCATAATCCACTTCCTGCTTATTTTCATTAAATAACCCCGTCTAAGCCCATTATTATTAATTGGCTCGTTTTGACTTTATTCCGGGCGTTACAACAAAAGGATTCAAGACAGGATTATTGAAGAGTTTAGCCAAAGAAGAAGACAAAAGCAATCAGGTAATGTCATTGGTCAAACTGGATGTTGAGGCAGACCCTGAGATTAGCTTCAAAGGGAAAACCTTGACTGAAGGCCCAGTGATAGAGCCTGAGAACCCTGTCACACCTACAACTACTTCAACAATTCATTCTCTCAGTGAAACACCTGCTGGTGAAGGTGTATCACAGCCTTTCCCTGGCTAGAGCATGGAAGCTACTACAAGCAATGAAGGCCAAAGCTCTCTCCACCCTAAGTCATAAAGGTCGGTGGGTGACAAAGGGAAAGGATTTGAACTCCTGAGGAGATTTAGGAGAGAGAGAGGAAGAGGAAGCTAAGGGGAGATAGTTCCATTGGGTCCTCAAGCTTTATGGAAGCTACAATCAGGGCTGCCCCTAGACCAAACACTCAAGATGATGAGTTGAGGGCAGTCAGGATTACTTACCTGCAGACCCGGAACTATGACATTGATCAGATCATATCTCTCCCCTTAGAGGAACTCTATGAACTGGCAGACATGGAATTGTCTAGGGAGAGGAAGGAAGCAGAAGATGCAAGGTTGCTCCTCCAAATTAAAGAAGAAAAGAGACAGAAAAGACTGTACAAACATGTTCCTACTCTCTCCCCAGTTCAAGACATCCCTGTGCAAGAGATTGTGGTACCACAAGAACCTTAGGTAGACAAAGAAACTGACAGGCAAAACAAGATCAACTACCTGAGTGCCACAGGACTCTACCAGACAGCTGCACTTCTTCCCTTGTCCTTTGAGTATATTGAGTTTGAGTATCTCAAACAACTTGAACTTCAAGTACTCAAAGAACAAAAGGCAACAAAGAGAATGATGAGGGAAGAGGCTGCAAAGTCAAGAGCCATCATCCGAAAGAGTATGAAGAAGTCTGCTGACAAACAAAGGATGATGAGCTTCTTGAAGCTATATGGATTCTCCGGAAGGAGACTTTGCCCAATGTCTTTATCCACTATAGATGAGCACATTAGGGTAATCAAGCAGAAGATAAAGATAGAAGAGATCATTGTTTTACACTCCCCACCAAGTCAAGCCCCTCCTTAAGTGGAGGTTAAGGGTGAACAATTTGAGACAACACAACCTGGAGCTCCTGCTTAGTCTGAGCAAGCTTCATCTTCTAATCCATAAGAGGGTCAAAGTCCCGCTCCTTCTGAACCTGTGAGGGAGGTAGACCCAACTGAGAAAGACAAGACTGAACAACAAGGTGCTAAAGACTAGTCTTCTCAGTTGAAACTGTTTAAGAGGAGAAAAAGGATAGCTTCTAAACCCAATTCAAAGAAGAAGAAGAAGTCAGAGTCATCCACCTCCAAGCCTCAGGATGAATTAGATCATCGTGAGATAGGGCATGAAGAGGCAGCCCAATCAACTCCAATTCAAGTGGCTCCTCTTGCATCTGAAAGACCTATCTTATCCTGGACCTTCATAACTAATCTAGAAAGATGGCATGTGATCAGAGAACAAGGTGGTGAAGATGTCTACACATAACAAGACCTTTTCAACCTACCTTTGCATGATCTCTTTGAGATGAGAAGACACTATGTGAGTCTGAGCGATCCTGACCATCTAATGAAGAAGGGTATGGTCATCATCATGATCAGGACTGTCAACATCTAAAGGTCTTCAAATTTTTTGATAGCATCAGCCTAGGGGAGTTTGTAAGGTTTCCTATAAGGCTGATACACTCAAAACATTCAAAGTGTTTCCTGCATGCATGCACTGAAGTGTAGAGTAGAAATGCTTCGGAAGTTTTACACCATGCACTAGAAAATATTCTAACTGTAAAATCATCCGAAGCCAATACCAACATCTTCCAAAGCCAAAAGTGAAGTCTTCCAAAGCTTCAAAGACAAAGTCTTCCAAAGCTAAGAGTTGCAGACAGATTTCTTCCAAAGACTTTTGAACACATGCTTTATCTGATGTATTTTTTCATAAAGCTGGACCACCTTTCCGCTGCAACTCTGTTTAGTCAACAACTTACATGAGTTGGTGAAAAGGTCCATGCTTTTGGTAACTGTACATTGAGGTCTTGAGTTTGTGCTTTCTACTTTATGTACTTTTATCCTTTTTGTAATATATTAGGATGTGAGCTATGGCATGTCATAGTCCTTAGTCAAAAGGCAATCTGCCTTTTAACTCTACATTTAATTTTGTTGTCTAGTTCAAATGTTTCCAGGTGGCCTTCAAAGTATGGCCAACTGTAGGATGTAGTATAAAGTATCTCAGGTCCTTGTAACTTTCTTTTTATGCTTTAATATACTAGTAAAAGAACTTAAGAGCAATATACAACATTCTTGAAACCATATACTTGTATTGTTTTCATCTTAATATGTCTCATATTTACTTGTGTTCTTAGTATCAAACATATAAGTTACCAGTTCCTTATTTGATCTGTTAAGTGTTATAAAGCTCTCTCCTCATTGTGTTGTTGTGTTGTAAGTGACCATCCATTAAACGGTCCTGCATCTCATAATCAAACTCAAAGAATAAATCAAACTAGTCAATTTAATCCAGTGAAGTTTGTGTCTGTAGGTACTTTTGATATGAACATTATTCTAGAAATCAAATCAAACTCAAAGAATAAATCTAACTCAGATCTGAAAACAGGTTCAGGTCCAAAGTCTTCTGTTGTCAACAAAAGATTTGTATCCAAGGAGTCTAGGAATAATGTTAATGAACGATATTCAAAACCTAAATTTCAAAAGAACAAACACTCAAATCAAAAACAACAGATTAACTTTGCTATCCTGAATCAAAACAAGGATCAAATGTGGCTTCCGCATCTAAGGTTAATCAACAGTTGTTTAAATTTCAACAAAGGTACTATGAAATATGTGACATGTATAATCATAAAATTGCTAAATGTTTCTATAACAGGTATTGTCACATTTGTGATATGAACAACCATTCAACAGTTGATTGTTATTTCAACAAATACTGTACCTTTTATGATGAAAGGAATCACAACACTGAGAATTGTTACTTCAGAAAGAACTCTTCGAGGAAAGGATATTTTAACCCTAGATTTCAATGAAATTAAATTACTGGTTTTCAAGGTTTAACAAAACAACCTTCAGAAAGAACTCTCCAAAGGATTAATTCTGATTATGATGATTCTTATGTTGTGAAAACAAAGCATTATAAACAAGGAAACTACGTTCCACGATCGGTGAGAATGAACAATGGAAAGTTTGTCAAGCAAAATTTTTGAAAAATGTTCCTATTGATGGTTTAAACTATCTTGACGATGATCTGGAAAAACGATACCATGCTTTGCAGATTAGGCAAATCAAAGATATAAAAAAATTGTCAGAAAAGGAATTGATAACTAAAACAACAAAAGAAGCCTAATTTGAATAAGCTTCATTTTAAACAGTTTACCATTGTTGATAAATTTGGCAAGCCCAAGACCATCTCGGCTTTGGTTGATAACTTACCTTAAATCTTTTTGAAATGCAGGTTCACTTAAGAAGACCTATTAGCACGTGGTATGTTGATAGTGGGTGTAGCCGACATATGACAGGTAATCATGCCTGCAGGACCGTTTGAAAGGTATGCACTTACAACAGAATAACATAATGAGGAGAGTTCCTTAGAACACTAAACAGATCAAATAGAATTGGTTAACTTAAGTGAAAGATGCTAAGAACACAAGTAAAAGAGAGACAGAACAAGATTGCAAACAACACAAGTATATGGTTTTCAAGAATGTTGTATACTGCTTCTCAAGTTCTATTACAAATGTTACAAAGCATACTTAGAAAGTTACAAGTACTTGAGATACATATACTACATCCTACAGCCGACCATACTTTGAAAGCCAGTTGGATACATAAGACTAGACAACAAAATCAAATGTAGATTCAAAAGGCAGATTGCCTTTTGACTAGTCACTATGACATGCCATAGCTCACATCCTAATATATTACAAAAAGGATAAAATTACATAAAGTAGAAAGCATAGACTCAAGACCTCAATTTACAGTTACCAAAAGCATGGACCTTTTCACCAACTCATGTAAGTTGGTGACTAAACAGAGTTGCAGCAGAAATGTGGTCCAGCTTTATGGTAAAGTACATCAGATAAAAGCATGTCTCTAAAAGTCTTCGGAAGAAATCTGTCTTCACTCTTTGGCTTCGAAAGACTTTGTGTTTGAAGCTTCGGAAGACTTCACTTTTGGCTTCGAAAGATGTTGGTCTTGGCTTCGGAAGTATACACTTAGAATATTTCTAGTGCAAGGTGTAAAACTTCTGAAGCATTTCTACTTCTATTCTTCAGTGCATGAATGCAGAGAGACTTTGCATGTTTTGGCTGCATCAGACTTATAGGAATCCTTACAAACCCCCCTAGGTTGATGCTACCAAAACATTTGAAGATCTTTTGCTTTTGACAGTCCTCATAATGATGATGACCATGCCCTTCTTCATTAGATGATCAAGATCACTCAGACTCTCATAGTATCTTCTTATTTCAAAAGGATCATGCAGAGGTAGGTTGAATAAGTCTTCCCATGTGTAGACATCTTTACCACCTTGATCTCTGATCACATGCCATCTCTCTGGATTAGTTGTGAAGGTCCAGGATAAGATGAGTCTCTCAACTGCAAGAGGAGCCACTTGAATTAGAGTTTATTGGGCTGCCTCTTCATGCACTTCCTCAGGTTGATCTGATTCAGTCTGAGGTATAAAAGTGGATGATTCAGACTTCTTCTTCTTCTTTGACTTTGATTTAGAAGCCATCCTTTTCCTCTTCTTTGAGGACTTTAACTAAGAAGACTGGTCTATAGCACCTTGTTGATCAGTCTTGTATTGCCCAGTTGGGTGTTCCTCCCTCACAGGTTCAGAAGGAGAGGGAGTTTGACCCTGCTGTGGATCAGAAGATGAAGCTTGCTAAGGCTCATCAGGAGGTCCAGGTTGTGTTGTCTCAAGTTGTTCAACCTTAACCTCCACTTCAGGTGGAGCTTGACTTGGAGGGGAGTGTAAGTCAATTAGCTCACCACTTTTGATCTTTTGCTTGATTACCCTGATGTGCTCATCCATTGTGGATAGAGACATAGGACCAAATCTCCTTCTAGAGAATCCATACAGCTTCATGAAGCTCATCATCCTTTGTCTGCCAGCAGACTTCTTCATGCTCTTTTGGATAATGGCTCTTGACTTTGCAGCCTCTTCCCTCATTTTTATTTTTGTTGCTTTTTGTTCTTTGAGCACTTGAAGTTCAAGCTGTTTGAGATACTCAAACTTAGTGTACTCAAAGGACGAGGAAAGAAGTGTAGATGCCTGGTAGAGACCTGTTGCACTCAGGTAGTTGATCATGTTTTGACTATCTGTTTCCTTGTCTACCTGAGGTTCTTGTGTATCTGCCACAGTCTCTTGCATAGGGCTTTGTTGAACTGTGGAGAGAGTAGGAACATGCTTGTATAATCATTTATGTCTCTTCTCCTCTTTGATTTGGAGAAGTAGCCTTGCATCCTCTTCTTCCTTCATCTCTCTTGACACTTCCATGTCAGCCAATTCATTGAGTTCCTCTAAGGGGAGAGATATAATCTCATCAATGTCATAGTTTCTGGTGTGCAGGTAAGTAATCCTGACTGCCCTCAACTGATCATCTTGAGTGTTTGGTCTGGGGGCAACCCTGATTGCAGCTTGCATAAAGCCTGAAGACCCAGAGGAACTTTCTCCCTTTAGCTTCCTCCTCCTCCTCTCTCTACTCCTCCTTAGGAGTTAGAATCCTTTTCCCTTTGTCACCCACATACCTTTGTGACATAGGGTGGAGAGAGCTTTGGCCTTCATTGCTTGGTGTAGCATCCAAGCTCTGGCCAGAGAGAGGTTGTGATACACCTTCACAAGCAGGTCTTTCACTAAGGGAATGAATTTCTAAAGTAGTTGTTGGTGTGACAGGGCTCTCAGGCTCTATCACTGGGCCTTCAGCCAAGGTTTTCCCTTTGAAGCTAATCTCAAGGTCTGACTCAACATCTAGTTGACCAATGACATTACCTGATTGCGTTAGTCTCTATCTTAGACTGAACTATTTAGTAATTCTGTCTTGAATCCTTTGTGCCCGCTTGTCAGCTTGTCTAGATTGACTTGGGTTGACAAGTGGCATGTTGATCAAGTCAAGACCTTCATAGTACTTCAAGGTCTGAAAATTGAACAGTAGTTGAGTAGTTGAGTCAGACACACAGGATTGTTTCACCCTCAGCAGCTCCTTGAAGTTGAATCCATAGTCCAGCATCTGATTTTGAATCCAAAGCACTTGAGCACAGCCGCTTGCAGCAGCAATGTATTCAGCCTCAGCAGTTGATGCAGACACACAAGATTGCCACCTTCTTTGGGGTCAGTGAGGAGGACAGGACAATCCCCCACTCCGGCGGTTTCTTTCTTTCCAACCGGATTCTACCCGGCCCGGTCCTATTTCAAACAAAAGAAGCAAAGAAGGGAAATCCTCGTAAAGGCAGCAAGGCGTGTCGCCTTCGAATTGAGTAGTGAGTCTTCTTTCTACTCTACTTTTGTAATAGAAAGTAGACTCACCCCTTCATGTATGTGAATTTTCCGAATCTAGTTATATGGACTGATCTTT